>WBZZ01005473.1:0-70000 GCA_019918135.1 Paulinella micropora
TTGTTTTCTCTTAGCTTGCATGTTGGCTGTCTTGAACATGCACAAAACGTGTGTTTTTATGTTTGTTTTCCTTGTCCTTGTCAGCTTTGTTTTCCTTATCTGTCTGTGCACTTTTTTTTTCTGCAACTATTTTATGTGTTTGTGTCAAATACCTTTCCCCTTGCCTTGACCTGTGTTCCTACATTGTATTTATGTCCCCCAAGTAATCCCCCCCTTCAAGTCACATTTTCATTCACGTTTTCCGTTGCCACTCACGACATGTATGCTTGTATTTATCCATTTTTTGGTTTTTGTGTCTCTCTCATTGTTCACATTCACCTATGTGCTATATGTAGTCTTTTTTGCTTTTCTGTGTTTGTTCTTGTTGTATATGAGGTGCTCTTGGAATCTGATGATAAATTTGTATTTTTTTCAGGATGCAGGCTGCGCTTCCTTTGGTGAACGACCCCGTCTTTGGCCCTCCCACTTCGCCGACCTCATGTCAGAGCGTCAGCTCACTGACTTGGTCGAGGGGTGGAATGTGGGGTGGCCTGCTGCGGTTCCTGGGGAGGAATACGCGGTTACCTTGCGCCGCGTCATTTATGCTGCCTGGCCCCAGCACGTTGGGGTGGGGGGGTCCCGCCCCCCCCTCCGCACCGAACGTAGGGAGGTCTCGCTGCACAACGTGGCAGCAGCCCCCCCCCAGACCTGGCATTAGGCCAAAAAAAAATTCAATAGCTACCAAGACTTGTTTTTGCTCCCCCGGCAAACCCCGGTAGCCCTGGCACGTCGTGCCTTAGGACAGCACGTCCTATCTGCCATTAGGCGGGGTGCAAAAAGCAACCTTGATTTCAAAGTGATGTCGGACTTTGAACACCCCCCCAGTACCGCCCGTGCCCTCTTTGAGGGCACGGGCGTTAACATCGTCTACGACACGGTCAGTGACGACCCGTCACTGCCGTTCCGGGGTGTTTTGGTGGTGGGGTTCCCCGACTTACATAACATCGCTTCTGCCATCACCGGGCAGCCACCAAGTGTGGATATGGACGTGAGCTTCCTGACTGCTTACAAATCAGAATTGAGGAGGGTTGCGACAATCCTGAAGGACAAAGATCACGTTGTCAAAAACAGAAAACGTGCAGAGCCCGAGGAGGTGCCCCCCCCCTTCTTTTTTTTTTGTTTTTGTTTTTTTTGTTTTTTTTTTTCGTTCTTCTTCTTCTTCTTCTTCTTCTTCTTCTTCTTCTTCTTCTTCTTCTTCTTCTTCTTCTTCTTCTTCTTCTTCTTCTTTTAGGAGCAACCCCAGAATTTCTACTTGGTGGCGACTTTCCGTTGGGTGCGTCACTGGCGGGTGCTGGCCCGTCAACACTCCGTCATCAACATACCCCGGTTTAGGCCGGGGTACCACAAGGTGGTTATCTTTTTTTGGGTCACCTCCTTCTCTCTCTCTCTCTCTCTCTCTCTCTCTCTCTCTACAACCCCCCCACCTTGTAGGACGAACAAGAGCAGGGGACAGAGGGGCCCTGGTGGCGCATCGTGCCTCGCCTGCCCTCGGAGAAGGGCTGGTTCATGCTCAACATGGACGGCGGCACGGATTGGCGTAAGCCTTTCCATAATTCGTACATACGCTCCAACGAGCCCTATGACACTTTGTTTGATCCGGCCTTGCCGGGTGTCAGACGGGAGAGGATGATAACAGCCGGCCCCATCCCCATGGGCCGCTCTTCAGTTCCTCTTTCCACAGGACTGCTACCACAGCAGAAACGGGGGTTTGAGGCTCAAGGAGCACGTGCAGGCTCGCTTGAAGCAGTTTGAGGCTCGGGTTAGGCAGGGTGAGGTGATGGTGGAAAAATGTAAGCTCACCTTAAGTGGGAGTAGGAATAGCGCGGAGAATAGCGGGGCGGAGCAAGTGAGGGAGGTGAAGGTGGGGGGGGGGGGGGTTGTGCTTAAGCCGCCGCCAGGCATCATGTTCAATGTGTACGACGAGGAGGTAGAGAGTGAGAAAAAAAATATGAAGGCATGGATAGACGTAGCAAGGAAAAGGGGGCGGAGGAAAAGAGGGAGGGGGAGGGGGAGGATGAGGAGCCCTGGACGCCCCGCATGGTGCTCGACCACCACATGGATCTGCAAATCGATGTGGCGGACGACACCGACGAAGACGAGGCGCCCCAGCAGGTCATCCTTGCATTCATACATACATATATGCATGCATACATACATATCAACGTACACACACAGGTTGAGCCTGCAGCCCCGCCCGCCCCGCCTGCACCCTCCCCACCAGCCACGTGTGCCCATCTCTGCTCGGGTTGTCGGCATGAGTGGCAACTTGCCCACCCTACCGTTGCCGCCAAGCGTCGCGGGGCCCCCTGTCTAGGGAAGCCAAAAAAAGCAAGGAATGGAAAAATATGGCGCGGGAGTATAGTGCTAGTGGGGTAGAGTGGTCAGGTGCACAGGCCCGCAATCGTCGTCGCGCCGCTGTGGCCGCGCCCCCCCCCCCCCCCCTCCTGTCCAAGTCGTTCCTGTTGCGCCGCCGCCCTCTGCTGCCCCAGCCTCTGCCGTTCGCAGCGGACCCCGCATCGCGGCGGGCACCTTCCCCTTGAGAGATGTTTTTTTTTTTTTTTTTTTTTTTTTTTTTTTTTTTTTAATTATTATTATTATTATTATTATTATTATTATTATTATTATTATTATTTAATTTTTTTTTTTTGGTGTGGACATCAAAGTAATTTCACCATCAACTGCAAAACAAAATATTAAGCCTCAGAGATATTTCAGTGCCTTATTATTAATAAAATATTTTATTACTACTGATTAATTACAATATTAATGTACGTAAGCCGGTTCAATAATAATAATAATAATAATAATAATAATAATAATAATAATAATAATAATAATAATAATAATAATAATAATAATAATAATAATAATTTATAATAATAATTTATAATAATAATAGTGCTTCTCTGTCAATGGCTGATGCATTTCTGCACATGCGCCTCCATCGTCTCACCCGTGAGGGGAGTACGAAGAATTGACGATAAGCTCTAATGACACCCCCGCAAGGGCAGTTCCAACACTTCCAGACGGGCCGGTATGTTCAATGAAAATACTGGTCCAGACGGATCGGTATGTTCAATGAAAATACTGGTGGCACCGACGGGAATCGAACTGGCGACAGGGCCCAGATGGTAGAACTTGACCACTGGGCTATCACGGTGTCCTTATAATAATAATAATAATAATAATAATAATAATAATAATAATAATAATAATAATAATAATAATAATAATAATAATAATAATAATATACTTCCTCTAAGGCATACTGATGCAGCTGATGGCACGATCCGTTTCCGGACATGAGCCTCCATGCCCTTGTTCGAGGTGCTCCATCCCCACCTAGTCAGTCTCTCGACTGATTATAGGGGCCACCGATGGAGCTCCTGAGGGCAAGACTACACTAAGCCGAGGTTATTCCGCAGTCCCAACAACCTCTTGCAAAACGTTGCCGCATGTGCAAGTGCTGTCGGCCGGCCCGTACATTACATAGTGGCATCAAGTGTTGTCCGGCTTGTCGTTACTTGACTCTTATGCTTGGTCTGCCCCTCTACAGTTGAGGTACGACTAAGTGTCAGAGTAGCTGTTCCGGTTACATCTGGAGTCGCTAACAAAAATTGAACGGGGTTTTGCTTTTGCTTTTCGTGAGGTTCACGAAAAGCTCAAGTTCTCACGTTTTTCTTGCCTTGTTTTTCTTGAGGTTTTGACACCTCGGAATTTCCGACAGAAAAGGGTGTTAACTTTTTTCAAGTTTTGCTTTAGACAGTTGAGCTCTCCTTAGGGGGAGAGGGATAGAAACAGATTGTGTGTGAGGTGTAGGAGCACGCACATTTGTTTTGTATTCGGTTGGAGGAAACAGGTGTCACCAGCATAACTCATAAGCTGTGTGTGGAGCAGTTGTGTGTGAGTGCTGTGTGTGTCATTTGTTGCTTTCTCACATCTCTCTTCTCTTTCTCATTTCGATATGTTACCACGTGAGAATAGGACGAGGATGTTGACAGCAAGCAGCCCTTATTCTACACCAGCGTATACTAGGGGGGGTGGGTCTTTGGTACCTTCCTCTCTTGGTACACGTTTTATGGGGGCAGGAGCCCTCACAGCGTCGAGTTCGTCGACAACAGGGGGAACACCTCCCTCTTTGCACTTCATCTCTGCTCGTCTGGAAGACGATTTGAAGACGATGTGGCAGTTTCGTCTCACAGGTGATAGTTGGGCGGACCAGTTACCGTCCACAAAGGCATTGCAGACGGTCAGACAATGCATTAATGCTATCTCGCCTGGCTCGACGAGGAACGTGTGGGACACACTTGTGATCGGACGCACCACAGTGGCCAATGTTATGGTGGCAGCAGAGATGGTGGTTCAGATTGCAGAAGCTGTGGGCATGGGGACCCACTACTGGACGCCTGAGAGGCTGGATGCGTCCAGATTGATGGCATCAACGGAGGGAATGGTCGATCTCAATATAGCGAGGTTGGGACAAGTCCAAGCTGAAGCCTGGGGCACCACTGCCATGGCTGGAGACCTTTCTCGTGACTTTGTCAAACGTCACGGACAGCCTGTGTACGACTTGGTTGGCTGTTGGCCGTCTTGGGATGTCTTGGATCAAGGGCATCCAAGATGGATTGAAGTGCAAAAGTTTGCTCAGTTTCACAGTCAGGTTTGGGCCAGAGTGTCACCCACTGTGCACGCAATGGGCAACTTTATTTTTCGGCCCAAGAGTGGTGTTGGGGCTAAAGTGCTCTCAATAGACGACGTGTTCACGCCCATTTTCGACGCAATGGATGGCTTCTGGGACAAGGCAGTCTCAGGGACAAAGCCCACTTGGGCTACAGCGGGATCGTCTGAAAATCTCGTCACGTTGGAACGATTGCTGGTAGTGGATGCCATCGTTTATATGGCCAAAGCTTTTTATCATTTTGCTGTGGCTTGGGATGGCCAGACAGAACGACGAAAGCTTGCGGTTTCGTCATGGAACCGTAAGATGGAAAAGAACGACGAGGAACGACGTCGTACTATTGAGCGTCACCAGAAGGACGTGGACCGCCTTCTGGGTGACCAGAAGGCTTTTGCTCTGGACAATCAGAAGGTTGCAATTCCTAGGCATATCTCTGAGCTTCGTATGTGGCTGACAGAAGTACGTCGGGTCTGTCGTTCAGCTAACATTTATACGCCTGAGGATGTGGCCATAGTGGCTGATAGGTTCTTTCGTTGTCAGTCATCGGTGGACAACGAATGGCTTATGCAAAGCGAGGTGTGGGCAGCTTTTTGGGGAAAGCTGCAGTCTACTCGGTTCGACGCCATGTGTGTCGATAGTATTGGTCTGATGCTCGCAGAGAAGATGGGCTACCATGTTTTTGCCTCTAAGTCACAGGAGGTCAGTCAGCTGCAGGCGGAGGTCAAGTGGATGGTGAATAAGAAGCCTGTACTCCACTACATGTTCCAGAGGATAATGGACATGGTGATTATGCTCACACCTGCAGAAGCCTTCAAATTGACGGCTGTGGCATTGTTCGATCTGAACAATCAAGTCTTTATTAAGATGGCGAAAGAGATTCAGACGGACACAGAGGTATGGGAATACCTCCTCAAGGGTACTGGACAGTCTACCCCTGAGGCCAGTCCGGAGATATGGAACGTGGATGAAGACGTGTTGGGGAAAGTCATGCGTCGAGTCCAGAAAACCATCATCGATGAGTGGAAGTGGTCGGGTCCGAGGTCAGGGACTCCCACTCAAGATAATCAGAACCAGGGGGGAGGGGATGGTGCGGGACCATTCGAGCCCGGGGATGAAGTTTATTGGGGCCAGGGGTACTCGCGCAGGGGACCTCAGTTCTATGGTCAGAGACCCCAAGGGGGGCCGGGGCAAGGTCGTCAACGGTTCCAGAGGTCATACTACAACCCCAGGGTGCATAGGCCGTTGTGCATGAAGAAGGCGGGAGCCTTGTGGCTCAAATCGGGAGCCATGTGCAAGAGCAATTGCCAGAATTTTCATCCTGAAGGCTGGGATGACTCGGTGCAGAAGGAAGTCTTGAGGAAGGTACGCTACGACTATCCAGTGGGTCCCTTCCATGGCTTGTTGAATACGAATAAGTATTCGCAGGAGCTCAAGAACCTTCAGGATCGTGATCGGAAGGCATACGATCAGAAGGGATGGACGGATCCTGGTGAGGCACCTTATTTGAAGGGTGAATGGGAAAAGTTCAGGGTATGGAACCCTCTCACTTCAGATGGCGGCGACGCACCGGCGTCTATGGGAAGAGATATCCCGGGCAGGCACGGGAATGAATCCGTGGACCCCTCATGGAATTTACGGGGGTCATCGGATGCGTCCTCAGCAAGGTCGGCTGCTAGTTCTTCGTCGAGCTCGTCGTCTAGTTCGAGCGATCGGTCGGATCGAGGGCACCTTGACAACCGACGTAGTCGTTCAAGGTCAAGAGATCGTCGTAGTGATCGTGAGGTCACTCATGTATCGGGCGGTCGTCATTACGACGAGAGGGATGAAGCCCGAGATCGACGAGGATACGATCGAGGAGGGCATGTTCGTGGCGGATACGACCGAGGACGACGCGATTCACGGAATCGAGATAGGTCACCGGAGCGGAGCCGAGATCGATCTCCACCGCGACGTCGGGGAGGGCGTTCAGATTCACGGGAACGTCCCAACTCAAATCGGAGCCCGCAGTGGGGCGGCAATCAGGGTAGTTCCCTTTTTCCTAATGCAAATGTGTATGGGGGGGTTGCGGGAACTTTTCCCTCATCGCATATGCAGCAGGCGGGAGCAGGTGCTTACTATGCGGGTCCAGCTCCGGGGCAGCAGTTACCAGTAGGCTACGGGCAGTCGATGCAGCAGCAGTTCTACCAAGGGCAGCCACAGCAGCAGGTGGTTGCTTATGGGGGACAGTCTTACATCCCTCCAGCACCAATCTTGCCTGCTCCTGGTATGCCGATGGGAGGCGGTCAGGGGACCGTCGGAGGGCAGATGCCTCCGCAGCAACAAGTCCAGGGTATGGCGTTTGGTATAACGCTAGTGGACATGTTGGTGAATGTGCAGGGCAAAGCATTAATGCAAGTGCGGGGCCAGGGATCCCAGGAGGCAATCCCAGCGCCTGACTCGGAGGTCGGGAGCGAGAATAAGTCGGGTGAGTTGCCTGTCGGCCACGAAGGCGACATGGTTACTCATGACCTGCGATTTGATGATAGGACACGCGTGGTAACGCGGGGAGTCCAGGAAGCTACGGACGCGGTGGCCTTGGAAGGCCAGGATGGACAGAATGAGCAGTTTGAGGACCTTGATAGTCACAGGGACACTCTATGTCCGGTGATGAATAAAGGCACGGACCTTAATGTGCAGTTAGCGTCGGAGGCGCTTGATAGTAAATATTTTGGTGGTTATGAAGCACTTTCAGCGGACGGGTGTGGCCCGGGGAAAGCTGAATTGCCTTTATTATTCACTAAAATTTTTATTGAGGATGTACAGCAGGAATGCATTGTGGGCAATGATACAATGGCATCTCTGAATGTACTCGGGAAGGAATTTATTGAACTATGGAGCAGGGAACCATGGTTTAGACACGGGTTTCGGCCGTGTCGGTTGAGGATCAAGGGAGTGGGAGGCATGACCGGGGTCTCAGGGTCAGTCATGCTTACGTTCCTTTTGAAAGACGGGAAGTCTTTCTCTCATCGGTTTTGGGTCGTCCCAGCCTTTGCTGGTGGTCTCCTGTTGGGGCTGCGGAACCTCAGACGAATGCACGCTCGGATTTATACGGATCTGAACGTGGTGCAGTACGGTGGATCCGAGGTGGCTCCGCGGTACGAGGTAGTACCGTATGAACCTTTACGGCGGGAAGGCCAATGTGCGGTAGCGCACGATTTGGATGTGAGTTTCTCACCAGTCATGCGCGCTGACTGGGGGTGGACCAAGGTGGTGTCCGAGGGCACGGAGCCTTCGGTCACACCCCACATTCAGGAGCCTGTAACAGCCTCGTTCTTCCATGTATGCACAGTAGAGTCGGGGGACTCTGGGGAAGCAAATGTGGTTGCTGACAATTCTGACGACAAGATACAGGAGACGGAATATGTCATGACCACAACCTTTGGCTGGGCCTACAGGGACCCACGCGACGTGAGGGTCGTGAACGTGGACTGTAGGGATTCCGCAAAGGAGGAGGCGGTAGTGGCCGCGATAGACGCGAGGTTGGAACACCTCTACGCAGCAAAAGCGGAATTGTTGCGGGGTACGATTGCGGGCATGGAGGATGCCGGTGATCAGCATGTCTATATAGATGTGCATTCGACCACGACGTCTCATGTGGTTTGGAATGATACCCAACATAAGCTGCCGGTCAAGCAGCCTAAGCCGATCGTAGAAGCCTTCTTGAAGAGTCACTGGGATGATAATTTGTTTTTCCCTAAGGGAGTCAAGGCCATTAAGGAGGTCTTGAAAAACAGGCTATCGGTGGATGATTTCACTATAGTCATCCCAGTGGGAACTCGGACGGAAATGTGGTGGCAGGATATAAAGGATCATCTTATTGATGACCCGGTCCCGATCCCACATAGAGGCCATAAGCTGGTCTTGGCTTTACGATTGGGGACGAAGGAGAAGGCGTTGGCTTATGGGGCCAAGTTAATGCAACGTGAGATGGCGGATGTGAGAAAGCAAGCCTTCTCTTGGATATCGGGTATATATCACCGCACGCATGCAATGCAATATGCCATTATCATAGATCATGTGGCACAGCTTGCCCAGTGGAGAGGCAAGGAGGAAACTAGGTACCATGGGACGATGGTACGTGAGGATGAGCGGCCTATTCCGATGGAGGATGTGGCGCAGTTATCACGTAAGGCCTCTCATAAGGAGATTGAGGAGGCTAGGATAGCCGCGGAAAAGGCTATTGCGGAGAAATATAGTACTTGGGAAGGTACTATGAAGGAGCGAGATGCCCTCAAGGGTATCTTGGAGAATAATATGGAGGTATTTGGGCCTCTTGAGGCGGGCTCTGTTCGGGGTTACGAGGCTAACTTTGGACGGAAGCTGGGTGAAGACGTGGTGGGTCACAGGAGACCGTCACGTATGAGCGATCACGAGGATCGGATGGCTCGGGAAATCACTCAGGAGCTTTTGGAGAAGGACATCATTCTTTGAGAGGCCTTTAAGTTCTTTTGTCTCTCCCTTTCCTCCTTCTTCTCCTTCATCCTCTTCATGTAGGTAATGATTGCCTCTCGTAACTCCTCATCATCACACATATTGGCATACCAACCTTCGTTCACAGCGGCAATCTGAAGCATATTGAAAAGGCCCGGTTCCTTGCCTTCCGTCCTGCTCAGAAAATTTGCCCTTGCTGTTGGGTTCTGCCTATCATGATTGAAAGAGCAGTCTCTGTTCTCCATCTGTGCCTTACACTGCAAGCCCGCGAACCACCTCCAACATGCGGTCTTCAGGTCTGGCTCTCTCTGTCTCTTCCAACCGGCAACTCTGTTTGTGTACGTGGCTTGTGCGCCAACAGGTACACCGCCTGCCTGTGCCGTATGTGCCTCCGTGAGCGAGTCCATGTTTGAGCATGCACTCATCACTTCTTGAAACAGCGCTGACGGAGCAACGCTTTGAAC
The DNA here is from genome assembly GCA_019918135.1 of Paulinella micropora. NCBI lineage: Eukaryota > Cercozoa > Imbricatea > Euglyphida > Paulinellidae > Paulinella > Paulinella micropora. The sequence goes on from WBZZ01005473.1 coordinate 9,652, forward strand.
CGTATTTTCGAACACGTGTGTCTCGAGGAAGTTCTTGGACTTCACTGAGCTAAACGTCGAGCATTGTTGTATGAGCTGAGTAAGCTTACTCGGGTTAACTGTGTGTAACGCCGAAAAGAAATAGAGGATGATCGACTTGCGGCCATAGAATAGCCCATAGGAGGAAACTACCTCCGTAAGGGTCGCCGCCAAGCCAACAGCACTCCTCAAACTCATCGCCACTGTCTCAAAGATTTCAAATCCTATGAGAGTACCAGTGCAGAGATGCTGGTATCCATGAGATTGAAAATATGAAATGAGTGTGGCCACCGCCAGTTCACACTGAGCGTCTAGGCCTGTTGCATTGTTTCTCTTAATCTCCTCCTTCTTTCTCAAAAACTTGTACTGTGTCAGATCAAATCCCTCCGAGACTAGAGATTGGTCAAAAACAGTAACAAGGGCCTCGTATTCCTGCGTTTCGTCGCAAGGAAAAGCCTTCATGCAGGCATTGATCTCTTTGAGCTTGCTCAAAAGCGAAGCATCAGAGTCTTTGTCTGAGCTCGTCTTGGCATATAGCATGAGACTTGCCACTCCTCCTTTCTTCCCCTTGAAGGCATTTATGATGTTCTGTCTGTCCTTCTTCTCCGTGTTTGTGACCACCACCGTAGTTGAGCCCGAGGGTGCAGGGGCTGGTGGGGCAGGAGCTGGTGGGGTCAAATATGTCGGAGGGTGTGTCTTTGCACCACTCACCTTTGCTTTCATTCTTTCCAGTCTCATCGTCTTCTCGAACTCCTCATTCTCTTTCGCCTTCTTCTTCTCAGATATCACCAGCTTTTGAGCATGAGTGATAAAGGCCACCAATTCAGAAGCAGATCTGAGAAAATTATATTTCTCCACATATTGGTCAACACCTGCTTTGTTGGCGACCGGTGGTGCGTTACTAAGTGATTTAAGGGCAGAGTGATCCTTGGTAGGAATCCATCTCTTCCATGCCTCCTTGTGCAGTAACGCACCCATCAACAGTCTGATCTTGGTCAGAACTCTGTCGGTCTTCTCTAACTCATCAATCACAGGATGAGTTTCTCCTGCTGCCTTAATGCTTTTTTCCATCTCTGCCTTCCCCTCCTCCAAGGCCTTTATTTCCATTGTAAAAAAATGAAATATACCACTCGAGTTTTTCGAACCCAGATTGGTCTTCATTTTTGTTACATCGACTGCCTCCTGACCAGTCGCGAGGAATCTGGCCGTTGCTCTTGGGTTTGTGTACTGGAGGTAACCCTCACATCGTGGGCCGTATGTACGTTCCCAAATCAGGGTTTGAGTGTACACCCCAAAGATAGCATCGAGTAATTCAAGGTGGGTGTGTGTGTCCCCAAACTTGATATGCTGTATCTTCTTTCTCTCTTCTGGATCAGAGACCAGTTTGCCGAGGAGCTGTGCTGTGTTTGATAATAGGATATAGACATCCTTTTTAGCACGACTTTTCTCTCTTCTTTGATCCTGAGGGATCCACACATAGGTGTCCTTCTCTACCCCCATCTTGTTATCAAACTTTTCTTTAGTGAGGTCATAGTGGTCTTGCACCCACTGTTGTTCCTCCACTGTGATCTCCTCTCCATCACTATGAATCAAGTCGATCATTTTTCGTCCTCCTCCTCCCGTGTAGGCAGGTGGTAAGGGATTACCATATGCTCCTCCTCCTCCCGTCTCTTCTTGTTCAAATCCTCCTTCATCTTCGTCTCCTCCATATCTTCCTTCATCATCCCAGCCCTCTTCTACTCCTCCTCCTACTCCTTCATCTCCTCCTCCTCCTTCATTCAATCCTCCTCCTCCTCCTTCATTCAATCCTCTTCCTCCTCCTCCTCCTCCTGCTTCTTCTTCTTCTCTTCTTGATCTGCCTCCGAGAATTCACTCACTTCGGCGGTCTCTGTCGACATGATGTCGTAGTAGTGATCAACAGGAGGACAGTGTCAGCTCCTATGTTTGGTTTTTGCTCGTTTGTGTTCTGTTCCTCCTTCAGTCGATTGACTAGTGAAGAGAGAAACTAATAGAGAGGGTAGGATAAGATTCCCTGTCCTCTATGAAACACTGTTTGTATGTTTGTTTTTGTTTGAGAAAAATAGTCTTTGAGACTTTCTCCGATTTCTTGTTCTCCTTACTCAGATTACTTTCTCCTCCTTCTTTTCTATATTGTATCTAGTATGAGGCACTTGGACCTACACACAGATAGTAATAGAGAAGCTAGAAAAGCTCTCCTTGAGAAGTCGACAGTCGGTCGGATAGGTTCTCAGACCTACCTTTAGAAAACGATCAGAGATTTGCAAAAATACTCTGACGTATGTGTGAGATAATGCAGATAAATGCACAAACTAGAAGGGTAGAGTGTTGTGCTCCTGTCCCTATGCTTGTTTGTGTTTTGTGTGTGTTCCTTCACTCTTCCGTCCACCTCCTTCTTCTTGGTCTCTGTGTGAGAACAGCAAGAACGACAGAGAGTTTGTATCTGATGTCTCCTTGTGAGCACACAGATACTGATTGGGCTAGAGGGTACGAGACACCTGCTTGAGACCAACCAAATTATTTGTTTTGTGAAAGAGTTATGAGGGAGCTGTGTTGGAGTATTTGTTTTCGTCTGACGTCCCCGTATGAGACAGGTCAGTGAAAATTCACTCTGTTGCCTGTGTGGCAAAGCAGAAAGAAATCACCCTAGTGATGTGGACTCCAAATGTAATGCCCCCAACGATAGCTCGTAAAAAGTCGGTAATACAACCAAACACAGTCCTCAAAAGATGAGAATGATGTCTCGTTATATTAGCTCAGTGAAGCCAAAAAGGAAAACGGCAACAGACCAGGAATAAAATGGCATCAGGTCCAATCCGGACAAATAATACTGAAAAACAAGCTGGTGCACCTGTCACCAGGAAAAGGTACTTTTTACCGGCTATCCGGGGGTGATGCCTACAAATCCTGCCTAAGGGTTTTTGCAGAGAAGTACGGTACAAAAAAAAAAACTAGGAAAACATAGGTCGAAAATTGGTTTGTCAAAATTCAGAACATACTCTGGAACACAGCAAAACTTTTAATACACTGAAAAACTAAATCGTCTGCTACCTATTCCCAATAAAAACATTGAATTTTGTGCAAACAGCACCTCAAAATCTTGAATATTGAATAAGTTTACCTGCTTTGAAGTTGATGGGCGCTCTAAGGACCAGGAGAACTTACATATGAAGTTTACATATCTATTTTTAATTCCGTCATATGCAATTTTAGGCATTTTAAGCGTTGGTAAAACGGAGGCAAAATAGGCGTAATGAGTTTTTAACATTTTTTAATAATTCTTTTTTTGTTGTAAAGGTCACGATGGGATGGGGTTCCCACTGAAAAAAAATTATAAAAAAATTGAGTTTCAAATGTTATAACGGTTAAAAATTTTGTGTTTTCTGCATTAAAAAAACATTTTGTGTAAAATTTGACAATAATTTTTGAAAAGTTGGTCGGAACCCCTTCAGATGACGAGCTTTCTGAATCTGAAGCCAATTTAAAAAAAGGTGAAGTAGTTTAGGAGGAGACTTTTCCTGGATTTTTGAGGTTTTTGGGACCTTTTACCCAAAAAAATGTTCAGGCCGGCCCAGGCCATGCCAGCCAAAAAGCCAAACCCTGTCAACTTTTTTAAGGACCGGCGCAGTCCGTTGGGACTTTGGTGCGAAGCTTCCCCATGCCTCCAAGTCGCGGATCCAAAGGCTGGCGAAAGCAGAGAAAGACTTTTGACAAAAACAAGAAGAGGACTGAGAGAGATACACGTGCCGACGCGTTGGTGGAAAAAAGAGCCAAGCTCGACGACCAAGAGCGAGTTGCAGAGGCAAGGGAACGAGACTCGCAGTATGGCCGTTGCACGGGCATCGAAGTGGGGGCGGAATCTCTCGAAGTGGGGGCAGAATCTCTCGATAATTATGAAATGGAATTTTCTGTCATCACCCCGAAAGGGGCTGGAGTACATTACATGACCAGAAAGGAGTACTGGGCTAGTGTAGAGAGGGAGAAGATGACGCCAGTAAAAGTGCCAGATGCGCATGGGTGTGTGGGCAGAACAGGAGAGCCATACCTGCGAGAGATGTGGCAGTGGTAGGAGACAGATGATAGGTATAGAATAGATAAGTATGTGACGGGGAAAGAGATAGTGCTAGTGTGTAGGGTGCCCAAGATCAGAAAGGAAGAGAAGGTGTCCAAGCAGACTAGGAGACAGAGAAAGCAGAGGTGTGGGGCTGTGGTAGGGGAGATTAGGCGAATGTTAGGTGAGGAGCATAGGTTGACAGAAGCAGAGGTGAATGATTATGATGAAATGGTGAAAGACATGTATAAACTATGCTGCCATGCCTGACGAGAAACAAATAGAGAACTTAGCCTACCAGGCCCTGTTGCACATGGATTGCAACGTCATGTCCGACAAGCAAGTCTGCGCTTTATTGCATGCAGTGAAGCACCCCTTTCTGTCGGGCCAGCAGGTTGGCTTTGCTTTTTTGTTTGTTTCTTTTCTGCAATTTGTGTGACTGTAGTTGACGAAGAAGAGGAGAGAGCTCACAGCGGACGTGGACCTTAAGTACGATCTGAAACTGTCAGCAGACGGTTTGTCTGCGAGTGCAAATGTTTACAGCATTCTCACTGAGTTGGAGACCAAGTGGATGAGGGATGGGGCAGGGCAGGCGGATACGCTCATGATACCTATTGGGGGGGATGGCAGGAAAACAGGTGCAACACTGAATTCTGTACTATGGGCGATTAAGGTTTTTGCAGTTGATGGTGAAAAGCAGTTGGTACGGGGCTTTCCCCATCCCATGAGCCAGGAGGGGATCTTCCCTGTGCTCATTTCTAGGTGCGGGGAAGAACTGGAGGAGCTCAAACAGTCCGCAGGTAAACATGATGGGGGTATATTTTGTGGAGGCAGAACTGCGTGCTAAAGGCAGTATGAGCTGTTGTTTGCTCAACATTTTTTTGAGGTTAGTGTAGGGGCAGTTCTTTATTGATCTGCCCCCACGTTAACGTCAAACCTCTTTGTTTTTTTTTTTTTTTTTTTTTTTTTTTGTTTTTTTTTTGTTTTTTTTTCGTTTTTTTTTTGTTTTTTTTTCTTGCTTTTTTTCTTTTTCTTTTTCTTTTTCTTTTCTTTTTGCTTCTCGGTTACTAGGGGAAAATCTATGTTGAAGATAACATCACTTCTCTTCTACACATATTTTCCCCGATCTTTCTCTTTCTCTCTCTTTTCGTTAAGTTATTGACAATAAAACTTTCTTAATAATTGAATAAGTTTTATTAATACTTGAATTAGTTTTATTAATATTATAATTGAATTAGTTTTATTTATTAATACTATTGATATAAATTTTTATTAATAACTTGTAGGTGAGCTTTTAGCTTACCTGGAGCAACTTGAACAAAATGGATGGACATCCCCGGAAACCGGCCGGCATTATAAGGTTAAACTTTTTGTGACCGGTGACATGAAGTGGCTGCTTTCATGCACCGGGCATAAAGCAGCCTCTTCAGATAACTCTTGTTTTTTGTGCACATGCCATTCAGACGATAGAGCAGATTTAGAGGTAGAGTGGGGTGTGACTAGAAAAGAGCACTGATGATGCATCACAACCCGGAAAAAAACATGCACAATCACTTTTTCATTTCATCCCGCTTGAAAGACACATACCAGACTTGCTGCACATGATGCTGCGTGTGTGCGGCCGGATGACTGACTATATTATACGAGAGATTTTAACAGGAAAGCCTCGTATCCCTTGGAGTTTGGACATTCCGCTTGATTCACCGTACGCGTCCCTTGACTCAAGACTCGCGCACTTCAAAGATCAACTTGCAGGTAAAAACCGGGCGGGAAAGGTAATTTCCGGTTTCATATGTCGGTATAATGAAGAAAAAAAAGATCATGAATGGACTGGACTTGATCGCGGTGTAGCGTTGCGTCGTTTTATGTCGGAAGTTTACGATGACAATTTGAATCCAGAAAATATTTTCTGCCCGGGCCGCTGGAAAAATATTAAGACTTTTTGCGCGGGCTGGTGGAATCAATTTCGCAAAATCAACAATCCGCACATTTTCACTCACACGGAAGCGGATTTGTGGCAGAAACAAACTCGGACTTTGTTTCTTGAACTAACTTCTATCAAATACCAAGGCCCCGCTCATCCTTTGATCGAGGATGGGACTTGGTATCTGAAGGTACCTGGTAGAGGCGGTGAACCAAACGATATCATTTACTGGCGGGAGGATATGAAGGAGGTGAGGAGGGGTGAGAATGGGCCCGTTATGCGCCGGAAGGATGTATATCCTTACGGTACTTTCGATCCGGATTTCATTACTCCATACGTGCATCTTACCGTTAATCATATCACTTTTTTTTTGAAGCTTCACGGAACTATTTACTGGTTTTTTTGTCAGTCGCTGGAGCTAGTGAACAACATGCATTCACAGCTTTTTTTCAAGCTTAACACTCGTCGCGATACGTGGATGTTAGAGCTTTTACAGGCTAACTATCGTGTCAAAGAGGTCCAGTTCCGGGGGTACAAGAAAAAACACTACAAGTTCCGTTGCTCAATTTGCGCTAAGTACTATGTGTACAAAATATCTTTTCAGAAACATGAAGAAGAGTGCCGCGCTGAAGCTGAAGTTGATTTAGACCTTGTCATCGGTCTCAGCAAGGAGAGGATGTGGGCGGATGAGGATTTTTTTGATTAATAAATTATTATTATTATTATTATTATTATTATTTTATGGACACCGTGATAGCCCAGTGGTCAAGTTCTACCATCTGGGCCCTGTCGCCAGTTCGATTCCCGTCGGTGCCACCAGTATTTTCATTGAACATACCGGTCTATTTCTGGACCAGTATTTTCATTGAACATACCGGCCCGTCTGGAAGTGTTGGAACTGCCCTTGCGGGGGTGTCATTAGAGCTTATCGTCAATTCTTCGTACTCCCCTCACGGGTGAGACGATGGAGGCGCATGTGCAGAAATGCATCAGCCATTGACAGAGAAGCACTATTATTATTATTATTATTATTATTATTATTATTATTATTATTATTATTATTATTATTCAAGTTATTATCAGTATTATTATTATTATTATTATTATCATTATTATTATTATTATTATTATTATTATTATTATTATTATTATTACTATTATTATTATTATTATTATTATTATTATTATTATTATTATTATTATGGACACCGTGATAGCCCAGTGGTCAAGTTCTACCATCTGGGCCCTGTCGCCAGTTCGATTCCCGTCGGTGCCACCAGTATTTTCATTGAACATACCGGTCCGTCTGGACCAGTATTTTCATTGAACATACCGGTCCGTCTGGAAGTGTTGGAACTGCCCTTGCGGGGGTGTCATTAGAGCCTATCGTCAATTCTTCGTACTCCCCTCACGGGTGAGACGATGGAGGCGCATGTGCAGAAATGCATCAGCAATTGACAGAGAAGCACTATTATTATTATTATTATTATTATTATTATTATTATTGGACACCGTGATAGCCCAGTGGTCAAGTTCTACCATCTGGGCCCTGTCGCCAGTTCGATTCCCGTCGGTGCCACCAGTATTTTCATTGAACATACCGGTCTATTTCTGGACCAGTATTTTCATTGAACATACCGGCCCGTCTGGAAGTGTTGGAACTGCCCTTGCGGGGGTGTCATTAGAGCTTATCGTCAATTCTTCGTACTCCCCTCAAGGGTGAGACGATGGAGGCGCATGTGCAGAAATGCATCAGCCATTGACAGAGAAGCACTATTATTATTATTATTATTATTATTATTATTATTATTATTATTATTATTATTATTATTATTATTATTATTATTATTATTAATATTAATATTATTATATCATAGTATTATTATTATTATTATCATTATTATTATTATTATTATTATTATTATTATTATTATTATTATTATTATTATTATTATTATTATTATTATTATTATTATTTGCTGGGGAGGAGGGTCGTTGGGCGCCTGTCGAAGATCTTAAACTCCGCTATGCCGGTTGATAGCCAGTGGACCCAGCGGATACCAAATTGTTATGGGTGGGGTTTTGAGGTAGTTCTAGCAACCATGCTTGGTGTACACACTGTAACCGGAACAGCTACTCTGACACTTAGTCGTACCTCAACTGTAGAGGGGCAGACCAAGCATAAGAGTCAAGTAACGACAAGCCGGACAACACTTGATGCCACTATGTAATGTACGGGCCGGCCGACAATCCCTTGCCCCCTTGGGGGAAGCCGATGTAAGCGGTCGACCCCCACGCCGAAGACTGACTCCTCATTCGAAGGCGCCCTCGACCGACCGATACATGACATGAAGCATCCCGGCTGTCGAATAAGTAAAAATAATTGGTCCACGTCCAGTGCGAGTCTCCCATGAGAACTCGTGCCCCCGAGCCTAGCTCTTTCACCTCAGGCATTAAAAGAAATGCCCCGTCTTGATCTCCCCTTTCCCGTAGAAAAATCAAAGTAGCCAATGATCCGTAAGCGACATCAGACTTCGTAGCTTCACGTTTTGACTTGTTTCCGAGGTCGTCCTCGACCCCTGTGCTCTACTGCTTCCGACTGCGTCTCTTTAGCCCTTCTCTTCTTCGCCGCCACTTCTTTCTCACATCTTGGTGCACCTATCAACAAAAATGATATGCCCGCACTTTGGACTTCGTCCCAAATACGAAGCGGAATCCTCCTTTCCTCTGTTAACTCGAACGGCATATCCAATTGGCATCATTTGCACCGTCCATGGTGTAAAATCCTCATCGTCCTTCTCGATGGACGCATCCCACTGCTCCAAATCTTTGCCGTCTCGAAATACTGGCGCAAAGATTCTTTCCCGCGTCATATCAATAACACTCTTGCTCCTCCAAAAGTGCATTGTCGGAGCAAGTCCCAACGCAGCCCGTACCCGCGTTCTAGGCTGTACATACGTAACCTGCATTAAAAAGAAATAATCAAAGTCCTTATCCATGACCGTATCCTCGTGCGGTCGACATAGATAGAACTTATCAACCTGCCAGTCGATCTTAGCCACTTCCTTACCGGCTATCCACGGTTTCCATACCGTGCCTTTCCGATCCGACATTTCCGATGACTTCGGAATTTCCCTCCCATCTTTGACGTCTACCTTGACGTCCGAAGCCGAACGATCCTGTTGTCCAGCATTCCTGGCCTCAGCCTTTTCTTCCTTCTGTTGCTTTCGCAACGCCTCCTCACGCTCCTTGCGCGTAAGCAATGCTGGCGGCTGTCTGAACGCTGGTGCAATACGCCTCAGCGCTTGTTCCTCATTCTCGTCCTCCAGCAAATAAGGACTGAACTTCGCCAACCGACGAACATAAACAATCTGTTCCCTTCCACGTGCCCCCCGTAGGTGCAATCTTGTAATTGTACGCACCCGTCTGACGTACTATCTTAAATGGCCCATGCCACTTATTGTAAAACTTAATCGATACCCCTTTCGGTACCGTCGGTACATACAGCAACACTGTATCACCTTCCTTGTACTCCACATGAGAGTACTTGCCCATTTCCTGTTCCCGCTGAACCTCTCTCAGCGTCTCCCGACACTTCTCAATCGCACTCCGTGCTTCCGCGATCGCTCGTAAGCGAACTCCTAACAGTTCACACGGTTCCCACTTATCAGGCGGAAACAACAGTTCCGTCGGCGTGTTTAACGCCCGTCCATAGACCACCTGATGCGGACTGACACCCCGCGCGTGTCCGCCTAACGACGCCGAAGCTAAATTGTTGACAGCAAACGTGAACATAGGTACCACATATACCCAGTTAAGCTGGCTGTTCTTACAATAAGTCTTCAACGCTGCTTTCAACGTCCTGTGAACGCGTTCAATCTTACCATTCGCCATTGGGTTAAAAGCAGTCACATACTGCCAATCGAACCCAAAGAACTTGGCAATCCTTTGCGAAACCTCATTCGCAAAACTCGTTCCTCTATCCGAAATAATCCTTCTCGGTATCCCAATACGGCCGAATACCTGATCAATCAGCGCCGCCGCTGTCACTTCCGCTGTCACATCCGTAACAGGGACAGTAATGACATAATTGGAAGTTCGATCAATAACCGTTAAGAGATATTTGAATTTTTCCGTTCCCGCCTCTGGAAAAGGACCCACATGATCGATATGCAAGGTATCGAAAATATCCAGAGTGATATCATATTCACCCTTAAGCCCCATCTTCGGCCTATATGGCAACTTAGCCATCTGACAATGAGGACAACCCTTCACAAACTCCTTAACCCGTTCTCCCAGGTTATTCCACCAAAAACGTCTCCTTAACGACCACGTCATCCTTTCCACCCCCGGGTGGCTCTGCATAGGACAATGATGCGCCGCAATTAACAAAGACGTTCTGAGTTCCTGCGGAACCCATAACAACCATCGATCCTCCTCATTGGTATATACGCCATCTTTTCCCATATACCAAAGGAGTCCATCCTTTAGTACCAAGCACCGCTTGAGTTTCCTTATGTCAATGTCCTCGGGCCTTGCCTGTGGATTGAGCAGATGTTCTCTCAACTCCTTATACTCCGTACTTTCCTTTGTGAAAGTCCGAAAAGTTTCCACCGACGCCAGTCTGACTGCCGTGTCAGTTTCCAACTGGAATCGAACCTTTTCCGGATGTGCCTCCGGTAACTGAAAAAGATGTTCCTCTTTAACTTTTTCTTCATCCTCCAAGTTAAGGCACATCGGGCCCTTCGGTAACAAGACCGCGTTAAAGGCACCCTGCCTTCCTTCCATAACATCCTCCCCCTCTTTCCTATCCGCGGTCCTTGCTTCCGCCCATAGGATATCCTCACACGCCTCTCTCGCGATCGGCGAGTAACAGCATGCACATTTGTCTCGTGCCGCTACCTCGACTGCTTCCAACGCAGACACTTCCTCGCTGCGCGTGTCACGTTGATTGTTATTATGCGTGAACGGATGATACCAAAGCCCCGATGGCAACTTGGTGTCTTCCGCTCCCTGTTCCTCCCAATCATGTAGATCTACATCATGACCCATGATTGCGAACACCGCCCCCGGCGTTCGAAATTCAAACTGTGCCATTCGCACCTCCTTGACCGTATTACGTCGCTGTAAATCATCAACGGCCTTATCCTTCTGTCCACTCTTGTCCTCATACCGAGAACAAAAATCAGGGACAACATTCCTTTTGCCCTTGATGTAATGAATGGTGAAGTCATACTCCGCCAATTCCAACTGCCACCTGGCCAACCTACCTGTATGATCTCCAGACATGAGCCATAGCAGGTTATGATGGTCCGTTCTAACCAAAATGTTAGGAGTACCCCACAGGTATTCCCGCAACCTCTGGAAAGCCCACACTATAGCGAGTGCTTCCCGCTGCCTTGTGCAGTATTCCTTTTCCGCCGGTATCAGCTGCCGGCCGATGAACATAACGGGCCGCAACTGCCCAATGGACTTGTCCATCTGTTGAAGCACCGCTCCTACCGCGTACGAAGACGCGTCAGTGTCGAGCACGAACTGTTCCTTCCAGTCAGGTAACATAAGAACTCGACCTCCCTGCCTTGGGTCTTTAGCGATCTCATCCTTGAGCTCCGCTATCACTCTCGTGACTTCCTCCGGCCATGGGTCGTCCCCGACCCCTTGCTTCAGGAATTTCCTGACCACCGCTACTCTTTCCGCAAACCCCGGAATGAATTCACCATAATACTGAGCCAGCGATATAAAGGAATGTAAGTCCGTCCGAGTCTTTGGCATCGGCATAGACGCTACATAGTTCCTCTTTTCATATGCAATCGCACACCGACCCTCTGAGATCTCATATCCCAGGTACTGTATCTTTCTTTGTGCGAAGTCACATTTCTGTGCATTCAAGCGCAATCCAAACGCGCTTATACGTCGCAAGACGTCCTGCACGTGTTCCACGTGTTTCTCCATACTCTCTGAATAAATGACAATATCATCTATGTAACAGAAAGCATAATCCTCCGTCGACCCAAGACGAACCACCGTCGCCTCATCGTCGTACTCCTTCCCCAGCATCTTAGTCATAGCATGCTGAAATAGACCCGGAGAGCACTTAAGACCCATCGGTAATACCTTCCACACGTATGTAGTCATTCCGACCATAAACGCTGTGAGATACCGACATGACTCATTAAGAGGGATTTGCCAAAACCCGCTCTTAAGATCAAGCGTAGTATACACCTTCGCATGCTTGAGCCGGTTGATCCCCTTCCTGAGATCCGGTACCGGTGTCTCGATCTGCTTCAGAATCTTATTGATCCTATAGTAATTGATACACATACGTAAGGACCCATCCGGCTTGGGCGCCATACGCACAGGTGAAGACACCTCCGATAAGCGTGCCTCAATGGACGAGAAGGAGGAGCAGGAGCAGGAGGACGAGGAAGAGGAGGAGGAGGAGGACGAGGACGAGGAACATGGAGAGGAGCCTCGAGGTGGCAGGGAACCCCTCAGAGAGGAAGAGGAGGAGGTCGGGGATATACCCCTTATGGAGGAAGAGCTGTTCGAGCTCCAGCCCCCCCACCCAGAGGAGGAGGAGGCTCGTGGGCAAGCTCCAACCCGAATTTCGGTCGAGCTCAGGCCTACAACACTGCCTCGGAGACCGATACGTCATCCTACCCGGACACTACTCAAGGTAATCGTTTCGAGGTGGTGGAATGACTGGAGGGGAAGAAGAGAGGAAGGAGAAGACTGTGAAGTTTAACCCTAAAGTCACAGTGCTTTCTAATGCTGTTGTGCAGACTGGGCCAACGCTTCCTCTATGTGAAAACAAAGATGTGGGTACACAGAGACTGCAGCCCCAAGGTAGTCTCATACCCGTTCATACAGCACGGTTACCAATGATAACTGATGCAAATAGGAAGGCGAGACTTGCGATGGAGGCGAGGAGGCCAATGGCAGACGTATCGCCTCGGCCAAGCAAACAACCACGAACAGACTCAATGTCTACGGTCGCGGCGGGTGGCGAGCAAAAAGACAATGTGTGTACTCAAGTACCACAAGACAATGTCGCTCAAATAGTAAACGCACCAGTACCGCAGAATAATAAAAATGTTAATGAGGTGAAGCAGGAGGAGAAGAAGGAGGAGTTGAAAAACTTAGAGACAAGACTCCAAAATTTGGAACGTAAAGTTCTTGTTCTCGCAGCCAATATACACAGGCCCGATGCTCTGTGTTATACGGAACTTTATTGTGAAACATTGAAGACAATATTAAAAGTTGGTAATGATACGATGGCGAATATTAATATTGTCGGCCGGAAGTTTTTTAATCGATACCGGGACTGGGTGGACGGAAATATGAAAAAGTCAACGGGCACTCTCAAAGGAGTGAGCAGCCGGACGGATATCACGGGAATCATCACACTGACCTTTAAATTGAAATCCGCACGAGTATACCGTATGGACCTCTATGTCGTCCCCGGTTACCACGGGTCAATATTACTATCGTATGACCAATTGGCTACGATGGGGGCTGTGATTGATTGCGCCGCACGGCGAGTGATATATGGAGTAAAAAGAGGAGAAGAGAACGATATTGATCCCTTCAACGCTACTGACTCTTATGAGGCTTATGAGCTGAGTCTAGCGACGGATCACAAAAAGATGGCCATCGCACATGAGGCACTTGAGGTGTACGTTCACCCCCATGTCGTAAGACCGGATGAACTGTTCTGGACCGACAATTGGGAATCCCAAGTGTGCACTGTCACAGTTCCGACATGCCATTGGGACAAAAAGTCTATTTTTGACTTAATCGAGAAGCGAAAGGAGGAGATTATATGTGTCGCACAAAGAAGCCCGTCGTTGGCGAGATTCGCGGAAGGAGTAGGAACAGATGTCCATATTACTAACGGATACTGTTTCCATGCGAAAGTAGGAGAAGAAAAAAGGGAGGAGTTTGCACCAAGGAGAACGGGGCGAATCCCGGATACTCCACCAGAAACTATTAAAAGTTTTATTACTGATTTCTGGGGTGACGAGCCCACGTGGCCGCGTTCACTGTCTGAAGTGAAGAAATGCTTACGGACTTTATTCGAAAATAATAAGCCGTATACTATTATCCTGCCATATAATGAGAAGGCGATATGGGCGCAGGAAATAAGGGACCGGCTTATTGATCATCCTATACCGGTACCCTCTCGCAAGCAACAGCTAGTGGTGGCTTGTCGTATGGGAACTCGTGAGCAGAGCAGTGCATACAAGCGGAAGCTCAGAGACCTCGACAAGTTGAAATTGATACCGCAAGCATTCACATGCTTTGATGGTTTTTACACCCGTAAAGCTCCTTTGCAATACGCGAGACTCATTGACATGCTGGTGGAGCTCGGTAAAGATGATGAGCCGGACACGGTCACGTATGAAAAGACGGGCCTAGATGATGTCTCGGAAGAGGACTTAGGCTTGGAGGAGGACAGAGAACCCCTCAAGCAGCATAAGCAGATGTCTGATGAAGATTTCCAAGAGGCTGCGCGGAAAATTTGAGAAGAAGGAGTAGGCACGGAGAAGGAGAAGGAGCTTTTAAAAGCCAAATTAGAGGCGAACAAGGAAATTTTTGACCCTCCTCATGCAGGTGGTGTCAAGCCTGAAGATTTCACTGCGGTTATTTACAAAATACCGGGTGCGGAGCCGTCACCGGCACCACGAAGGGCAAATTTGAGTATACATGAGGCGAAGATAGCGGAGGAGCTAGCAAGACAGCTGCTCAATGAGGACTTTATTGAGAGATCAACATCTCCAATAGTCTCACAACCGAGAATAGTGCCGAAGCCAGGAGGAGAATGGCGCCTGACAGTTGACTATGCTCGTGTTAACAAGGTGCTGGAGGAAGAGAGAAATCCTCTCCCGACATTAGAAGAAGGAAGGAGAGTACTGCGGAATGCAAAATTCTATTCGGTCATTGACCTTAAGAATGGCTTCTGGCAGATACCACTGGAGGAAAAGTCCAGATGGCTGACGGCGTTTGTGGTGGGTATGGAAATATACCAATGGAAAGTGCTTCCAATGGGCCTCAAGCAAGCCCCAGGACTTTTCCAGAAGGCGATGCAAAAGATGTTGAGCAGTCAGTACGATGATTTGTCTGACGGTGGCTTTATGAGCAGGCGGGGACAGAAGGCGGGAGAATATGCATTTTGCTATATCGATGACATTATCGTATACTCTAACACAATGGAGGAGCATATCGATCATTTGTCCGATATATTCAGGCGCATCGGAGCTTTTGGCCTGAAGTGCAATCTAAAGAAGTGTCAACTTGCCAAGACGAGTGTGACATACTTAGGGTACGAGATCTCCCATAATCGAGTCTCGATATCCAAAGAGAAGAGGGAGGAGATTATGAATCGACCGATACCGAAGAACCGCACTGAATTGCACTCATTCCTTGCGATGGCGCAATACTATAGCCAGTTTATACCCGATTGGGGTGCAACACGGGCTAAAGTGGAGTAAATGATAGATTTTGGAGACTTTGAGAAGTGGGACGAAGAGGCTTTGCAAGCGTTTCATGCGCTCAAAGATCTCATTTACAAAGACCCGAAAGACGGAGGACTGGTGTTAACGATGCCCGACTTTACGAAACAATTCGTAGTCGATACAGACGCATCTAAGTTTGCGATTGGGGCTGTATTACAACAAGAGGATGAGGAGAAGAAATTACGCCCAATCATGTTTATTAGTAGGAAGTTGTGTGCGGCGGAGAGAAACTATTGCACAAGGCAAAGAGAGGCGTTGGCGGTAGTATGGGCCCTCAAGAGGCTCAGAGAGTATTTGTGGGGAGGACCTCAATTTACTGTCAGAACTAATCATCATAACCTGTTATGGTTGATGAATCATGAACAGACGGGACGGCTGGCGCGGTGGCAAGCGTTCTTGTCTTGTTTCGATTTTACAATGGTCCATCTACCGGGAAAGCGAAATGTGGTCGCTGATAGCCTCTCTAGGCTAGAGTTTAACTCAGAAGTATCGGCGTTGGTGTCCACGGTGGAGATGGAAGACTTGTCCACTGACAAGGTGTATGAGGTCAGCCACATTGAGGCGATGGAGATGGCGAGTGGAGTCCGATATGACCGCACAGGTCTACGGTACAGTCCACAAGGCCCGGATCACGGGATATGTTGTGAGCTACATACCCAGGAGGACGCTGAGTGGTCCTATGAGGTATATGAGAATGCGAAGGCGAACATAAGAGAGGAAGAGGAGACGCAGGAAGTTTATGCGGAGCCTCCTCAAGAGCGGAGAAGTGACCTAGACGATGACCCGGAAAGAATCGGGGTACGGCTAGAAGATGGTACTATCCATATAGCCTCGCCTACCGCATGGAGGCAACAACAGCTCAAGATCCGGAGTTTAAAGAACTGATACAGTTATATCAGAACCCGGATGAGCTACGGATGACGAAAGCGATCAAAGATCAGATGAAGGAGATGGGATGGAGAGATGGTCTACTGTGGTACAAGGGCCTTCACGGTCGCTATGCGTCACAGCCGGACAAAGGGACCCTTTGGGTACCGGAGAGTCTGAGACGATTTATATTTGTCGCAGCCCACAATTGCCCACTTTTGGCGCATCCGGGTCGACAACGAACTCATATGTTCGTAGCGAGGCGATTCTGGTGGAAGAAGATGAAGGAGGAGATAGATCAGGCGGTGGATGCATGCATCCCGTGCAAGATAAACAAAACACCACTGAAGGCAAATTTCGGCCTGATTGGCGAATTTCCTCTTCATGCGGGGATGTTTGAGTTTATACACATTGATCATGTGGGACCTTTCCCAGAATCGAAGGATGGTTACAAATACCTCCTTACGGCTATTGACAGAGCCACCAACTATGTGTGGATCATCCCTGTCAAAGACGTTACCGGCAAGACGACGGCCGAGGCGCTGATCGATAGGATCATCTCACAGATCGGAGTACCAAGAAAGATATGTTCTGATCGAGGCTCGGACTTTAATAACGAGGTCATCGACAAAATATCTAAGTATTACGGGATGAAATGGCAATATGTTACTGCCTATAACCCGCGAGCAAATGGGAAAATCGAGCGGGTACACAGACCCCTCAAAGCCTCGCTAAAGATGTATTGCACGAAGAAGGAGAATCAAAGAGCATGGGTCGAGGCAGCACCATCATTTGCGTTTGCAATGAACTGTCTACCCTCTACGGCGTTAGGAGGCTCGAAGAGCTCAATCTCGCCATATCAGTTAGTATATGGGCGTGAGCCTGATATCCCGACTTCGCTCCTTCACCCAAAAGACACTTGGGCGGATGCGGATGAGTTGTTTGGGATGAGACTTAGAGTGAAGATGGAGGCGGAACAAATAGTCAGGGCGCATAGAGAGGCGGAGCGCCGAAAGACTGATGCTGAAGGGGTGCGACAAGCGCACTTGGATCAGATCAAGTTCCAGGTCGGGGATATTGTACTATTGTACCATCCTCAAGTCCCGAAGGGAGTCAGCTCTAAGCTGTTCACTCACTGGAAAGGACCTTATCAGATTATGGAACAGACGGGACCTCTGAATTACAAGATCAGGGGTAGAGGGAAGGTGCAAATTGTGAATGTAAGAAGGCTGATTAAGTATGATCCCTTCTTACTGGAAGATGAATCCGTTGAGGAGGCGTTAAAACGGATGAAGGATGATTTCAAAGAGGTGCCGCCCATCCACAAGGAGGCTGGCATAGACCAAGACGATGCTTATCGGGCACCGATAGCTGAGAAGGAGGAGAGTGAGGTGGACAGCAAGGAGAAGACTGACCGCATAAGCGCGGTGGGGACTCAGTCTAAGTCTCCGCGAGAGCATAGCGGAAAGAAGGAGAAGATCACAGAGGCGCAGCTAAGGAGAGCGCGGAATGATCTTATCAACGACCAACCGAGGAAGGCGATGAGGTCGATGAGATCAAAGGACGTCCACCAGGAGGAGGAGGGGACGGACACTGACCCAAACGCGGGCAACGTTGAGATTGTCCATGAGCGATGGAAGGAAGGCGATGCGATAGCAACCATCGCATGGGTGAAAAATGTTTTTTATCTGATGAGACCAGCGGAACAACATGTCGCTGATGACACTCTCTCAGACTTATACTTGATGCGGGTCGTGGCGGTCCCACGACAGATGCGTGTCACACGGACACTCAAAATATCATCAGCCGCAAAGATAGTACAACCGATACTCCAGTTCTGGAGAAGTATGGACCCGGTTGAGGTTCCAAAGGCAAGACATTATCTGCCAGTATATAAAGACGCAAAAAGTCTCGAGACATGGGATGATACAATTACTCCCAGAGACAAGGATTACACTGCGTGGACTATTCAGACACTGCCAAGAGGAGTGCTTGATGTCCCTTTTGAATTATCGTTGGGCGGAATCCCTAATAAGATCTGGGACATTCTCGAACAGTCAAAGTTCGATCTGACTTTTGTTGGTGGTCCTCCACCAGGCAAAGAAATCCGCGCCAGACGACGAAGGCAGTGACAAAGAAACTATTATTTTTCTTTATGCGTCTCAAATAAACTGATTGATTGCCCAAGGCGTATCATGATTGATCATGCATCATCAGTTATCAATATGAATATTAAAAAGACTCAGTGATATAACTTGGCATTCGATCGCAACATACGAGTGCGAAAGGTCGATCGACGATGATACTACACCGTGTACGGGGATCGCTAGTGTATTGAGCGATGGTGTTCCCGGGTATGACCCTTTCCAAGTCCTGGGATGATGTTCTCGAAAATGAAATGTTCTCTGAAACTTTCATTAAATTATTTTTTACGATAGATTATATACTGTCGTACCTGAGCAAGGTCAATCTCTACTTGTGTCGGTATATCGCAGGGTCGGGTACATACACCTCGACTTCGGATATAGCTATTAGGACTGGCCCCCTAATACTATATCATAGGATATCCGCCTTATACAAGGGTATGTCATTAAAAAAAAGACAATGTACTTACGATCTCCCTGTGAATAATAATAATAATAATGATAATGATAAGAAGAAGAAGGAGATCAAAGGGGGAATCGTACTATAGCACCACGTTGCTTGTATTTTTTTATTAATAGTACGTTTGTTCTTGACATACTGCCGAAAAAAAAATTGAGGGGAAGGAGTTCAAAATTTACAAGAAAGGCTAGAGAATCCGCTTTGACGTGCCGTATGAGGATATATTTATCGTCTTTTAGCGTCTATCCGTGGGTCGATGCGCTGTGTGGCATGACTCCATAGCGCATACTATTTGCAGAAAGAAATCAGAAGGTGTATGACGAAAATGCTATTTCCGTCATAAAATCGGCAGGGGGTACTGTAGGCATCACCCCCGGATAGCCGGTAAAAAGTACCTTTTCCTGGTGACAGGTGCACCAGCTTGTTTTTCAGTATTATTTGTCCGGATTGGACCTGATGCCATTTTATTCCTGGTCTGTTGCAGTTTTCCTGTTTGGCTTCACTGAGCTAATATAACGAGACATCATTCTCATCTTTTGAGGACTGTGTTTGGTTGTATTACCGACTTTTTTTCGAGCTATCGTTGGGGGCATTACACTACTCCCGGCTACTACTAGGTGACTCACTGATGACTCAGCAGGCTACATAGTATCATAGTACTCACGTGATAGTATAGTGATAGTATAGCATCATCTAGCTTATTAATTTTGTTTTAATTTTTTTCAACTTTTTTTTCAAGTTTTTTAATTTTTAATTATTATTATTATTATTTTTTAAGTTTTTTTTAAAAGGCTAGTCACATGATACTGTATTTCAATATAGTATAGTATAATTGTAGGCATCACCCCCCGGATAGCCGGTAAAAAGTATCTTTTCCTGGTGACAGGTGCACCAGCTTGGTTTTCAGTATTATTTGTCCGGATTGGACCTGATGCCATTTTATTCCTGGTCTGTTGCAGTTTTCCTTTTTGGCTTCACTGAGCTAATATAACGAGACATCATTCTCATCTTTTGAGGACTGTGTTTGGTTGTATTACCGACTTTTTTTCGAGCTATCGTTGGGGGCATTACACTACTCCCGGCTACTACTAGGTGACTCACTGATGACTCAGCAGGCTACATAGTATCATAGTACTCACGTGATAGTATAGTGATAGTATAGCATCATCTAGCTTATTAATTTTGTTTTAATTTTTTTCAACTTTTTTTTCAAGTTTTTTAATTTTTAATTATTATTATTATTATTTTTTAAGTTTTTTTTAAAAGGCTAGTCACATGATACTGTATTTCAATATAGTATAGTATAATTGTAGGCATCACCCCCCGGATAGCAGGTAAAAAGTATCTTTTCCTGGTGACAGGTGCACCAGCTTGTTTTTCAGTATTATTTGTCCGGATTGGATCTGATGCAATTTTATTCCTGGTCTGTTGCAGTTTTCCTTTTTGGCTTCACTGAGCTAATATAACGAGACATCATTCTCATCTTTTGAGGACTGTGTTTGGTTGTATTACCGACTTTTTACGAGCTATCGTTGGGGGCATTACAGATGACTCAACATAACATGTAAATTCATTTGTGCACTTGTGTGTAAAAATGAGTGCAGAGTGCATCATGCAAACAGCATTTTTCAGGTAAAAACACCATACTTGCTATGTCCTGAGAAGTGAAAATTGCGGTCGAAAATAAGGGTGAAAAATAGTTAGCTACCACTTTTTTCTAAAACAAACACTTGTGCCATGCTTGCTTTTGCTTGAAACGATGTGGTTTGAACATTTACCTGCTTTGAAGTACTTGACCTCCGACATGATTTTGATGGCGGCCCCTGAATTTCTGTGGCAATATTTGACAAGACCATGCCAATTCCCGGAGAGGAAACTAGAAAAATTTCCAAAAAATATTTGAACAGACAGGCCTATCGACATACGTAGCCTTTGAAGTGAAGGCCGCGGAAGAAAGTTAACACAAATTTAATAATTCGGTTCGGTACGGTATTCATTCTGATAACATGGATTGGAATTAATATTAATACCAATATTATTAATATTAATCATGAATGTCAACAATTTTATTTCGCGTTTTCATTTTTTTTTTTCAAATCCCCTTCAATGTTGGCTAACCGGGCCGAAATGGGAGCAACAAAGAACTTGAAAAAAATATTACTATACTGTCGTCTGTTCATTTCTTCTACACAAATTGCTTAGACTAGATGACATGATGATGATGATGATAATGATGGAAACTTCATTTATGCCACTAATGACTGAAAAAAAAATCGCTACACTAACATGCGGTCAAACGTGTCTTGCACAAGGTCCTATGTCTGCCGTGACAAACTGGTTTTGCGAATCAGTTCAACTTCATGGCACATTGTGAACCGCGGCTTACAGTTTTCAATACATGGTCCCACTTAAGCGCTCACATAGCCTCACTTAAGCACTGCCTTTCTTCTTAGATTTTTGGAAAGAGGAAGAGAAGGCCCGCGCGCAGATTTGCCTGCAGAAACGGCCGCTTCCATAGCTTGGGTTCTTGGATCCACACCTGATAACATCACAAAGCCCACAAGCGAATATGATAATCCTTGGAATAACAGAAGCGCTGGCCCACCTTACCTTTCTTTTCTCACCCACCAACACCACCACCACATCAACCACCACCAGTACACTCCCGCCCCGACCACTCATACCCTAAGATTCCATCCAACAGAGAAAAGAGAGCTAACCATTCGCAAGCGCCTCCCAATAGATTCTTGGTCTTGGTCAACAGAGGCTTACCATCGCTGCTGCAATCATAACCAACAAGAAAGAATTCGGCTTTTGTTCAAAATATGGCTCAACACGTGCACATACTCGCGCAGAGAATTTCTCGAAAGTGGATAAGCACACCCGAACCACTCAGAGATAACATCATATGTCACGCACATCGTAGCATTACATGTCCACACATGCGGGAGTATACGTACTATTTCACAGTGAAAGAGAGTTGTTTACCTCTGGTTCGCCATGAGCTTGACAGGGAGTTTCCGTTTCCTGGCTTTGAGCTTTGGTGTGCCCTGGGGAGACTCCGCCGAGGCAAAGCTGGCCGTGCTGCCGACGGGAGAGGAGGCCAGAGGTGGCTCATAACTGGGAGGAGGGGAGCGTGACACCTGGTGCGTCGCCGGTCGTCCAAGCTTTGGCTTCGCTTCCTTTGAGAAGGAGGGATATGAATTCGACCGCACGGCTGTAATTTTCTTTGGAGCCACTTGATTAACCCCTTTCAAAGCCATCAAAGCCACCGCGATGGCCTCTTGCTCTCCTTTGCCTCGCTTCGGGACATGCGGCTGGAGCTGCACGAGCTGTGTCTACATACATACATACATACATACGTACGTTACGTACGTTACTAACGTGCATTACGTGCATTACATGCATTACATGCATTACGTACATTACGTACATTACGTCATTACGTACGTGTACGTCGTACACGTACGTACGTACATACATACATTCCATTCCATTCCATTCCATAACATTACATAACAGACATAACATGACATACATTACATACATTACATACATTACATACATACATACATACATACATGCATACACACCGGATGAGGCTTCTCCCTGTTGAGGTTCTTGCTTCCACTTTTGCTATTGCGGCGGATCCGTGGAGACTTGGCTGAGTATGCAGCACCGGAGGTAATCACCTGGTTGCTTGAAGCCTGCACATCGACCACAGACACAGAGTGTACACTATCGAAATTGCACGACAAAAGCAAGCTGGTGACCGTAGGATGGTACGAGTCTGGGTGAGAAGGCGACGTCGCCATCGCTGGGCTGCTAACGGACCGCACAGGGCTTCTAGAGGAAGGCATGACTAATGTGATATCCAGTCTGCTCTCTGCCTGGCCTTCCATCACGCCACGTGAACCGTCCATGGCTCGCGAACCGTTGAGCCCATGAGACACGCTGCCCTGCTCTCCTTCATCTTCCATCCGCTCTGCACCGACCTGGCTGAAATGCTTGAGACCGTTTGCTTCAAGCACTTTGTCAGCAGAGTCCTAATTCGTAAACAGCAGTGCAGAATTACACGGAGGTTGCATTGCACTGGAGTTTCAGACATGGAAGGAAAAGGAAATCGCCACAAATGTTAAATGAAAGCAGTTGGGAAACCTGAATTTTCTTGTGTGGCTCGTGTTGCCAGGTGATGGCCTGCGGAAGAGACATGGCTACACGGTGAAAATGTGCCAGTGCTCCAGTCACTGCCGCCAGCTCATGGCTTTGCACGACCCTAGGGAAGCAAGGACACGGGACAGGCGAAAGGAAATAGGGACAAAGGAAGGGAAAGAAAGCGAGAAAAGGAAGGGAAGGGAAAAGCTACCACCACCACCACCACCACTTACTACTACTACTACTACTACTACTACTGCTGCTGCTGCTGCTACTACTACTACTACTACTACTACTACTACTACTTCTACTACTACTACTACTACTGCTGCTGCTTTTGCTACTGCTACTGCTACTACTACTACTACTACTACTACTGCTGCTGCTGCTACTAACTACTACTACTACTACTACTACTACTACTACTACTACTACTACTGCTACTACTACTACTACTACTACCACTACTACTACTACTACTACTACTACTACTACTGCTGCTGCTGCTACTAGTACTGCTACTAGTACTACTACTTGTACTAGTACTTGTACTACTACTAGTACTACTAGTACTACTAACACTAGCTACTACTACTACTACTACTACTACTACTACTACTACTACCTACTACCTACTACTACTAACTACTGCTGTTCTTCTTCTACTACTACTACTACTACTACTACTACTACTACTACTACTACTACTACTACTACTACTACTACTACTACTACTAACTACTACTACTACTACTACTACTAGGACAACTAGTACCACAGGGACCACCACCACCATCACCACCACCACCACCATTACTACTACTACTACTACTACTAACTACTACTACTACTACTACTACTACTACTACTAGTACTACTACTACTACTAGTACTACTAGTACTAGTACTAGTACTAGTACTACTACTACTACTACTACTACTACTACTACAACTAGTATCACAGGGACCACTACTACTACTAGTACTACTACTACTACTACTACTACTACTACTACTACTACTACTACTACTACTACTATTACTACTACTACTACTACAACTAGTACCACAGGGACCACTACTACTACTACTACTACTACTACCACCACCACCACCAACACCACCACCTCTGCCAGAACGACTACTATGTATCCTTTTTACGTTAGAGAGATATAAGAGGGGTAGGAGGGTAACCCGTGCAAGGTGTAGGCAGAAGAGTCAAGGGAGGTCTCATGCCCATGCAACACTTTCCCAGTGTCTGCGCGACCAAAACGCAACACCAGGTATGTAAGGGTAGGTAAGTCATGTAGGTAGGTAGATATGTAGGTGGGTGGGTAGGTAGGTAGGTAGGTAGGTAGGTAGGTAGATAGGAAGGTAGTCAGGTAGGCAATATGGGCAGATAATAGTGCCCGAAGTATGAGAGAAGCGAGAAAGGGAGGCGGGGGGTGAGGGTGGGATCATGAAGCCCAGTGAGCGCTGACCACAATCCGACAAGCGCGCCACCAAACGGCACAGGGCTTGTTTTTGCTGCCCGTCCAGCTGCTGCACTTGCTCGGGGTCCATGCCCGCCAGCGCCGCTGTCGTGGCGTCGGCGGCAGGCAGGCGCACCACCCGCGCTTTACCTGGCTCCTGGGATAGAAAACAGACAAGCAAGAAAAGCGTTACCAAAGTTCCCAGAAATAGAAACGCGATACACGCATGACCAAATAGAGCCATGTCGATGAGGAAAACAACAGTGAAGATGCTCCAGTGGGTGTGTGTGAATCACCTCTGGGCCCTCTTCTTTCACAAAAGTAGCGGCGGCAGCTGAGGAGGGAGTCGTCAGCTTCAAATCCGGCAGCGAGGACTCCGAAGTAGGAGAAAGATTGGGAGAACGGGAAGAATAAAAGTCGGAATCCTGAGAAAAGGATCGAGAGGGAAGTGATGTAGAGGGAAGAGAGAAAGAGGCATCAAGGGATGAGGGAGGGGGAGGAGGAGGTGGTTTGGGATCGGATGATGCTAAAACAGAAGCATCTAAGGAACTCGAGTTTTGATTCAAGGGAGCTCTGCTCTCAGAACTCAACAGAAGCACGGAACCCTCTAACCCTGGCAAACAGACTAACTTCCCCAGTTTAGCTTTCGTTGGTTTTGACGCTTTCGTGACTTCAATGAGTAGGCCATGCTCTGATGATGCCTTGGAGCTTTTCATTACAAGGGATAATTCGTCAGGTTGGGCAGGGTCAAAATCAACTAATATTTCGGTCTTGTCGTGGGTAATGACAGCATGACCGGGATGTTTACTCGGGTCAACCTCCATCAGGCAAGTCAGGGCATTTCCTTGAAGGAGATTCAAAGTAAGAAATTGCTTGGTGAAGCTGGTGGAGCTGGCTTCTCTTTCTTTGGTTCGCAATTCGGAAAGGACGGACGACGTTGATGAAGCCAGCAGGTCAGCCAAGACATTAGATATAGAGGTTGACCGCGACGCAGACGCTGATGGCGAGGTGACAGACGAATAAGACGACGTCACGGAGGATATTTCGATATTGCTGAAGGATCCAAATGCAGGTGATTGGCATTTGGATGCATGTACTTTCCAATGTTTGAACTGACATTCCTGGGAACAATAGTAGTGGGAAAAACATCGCCCGCATGCAGTGAAGGGACATTGATTAGATGGTTGGGACTTGCCGCACTGCGAGCACACGATTGGTAGAGATTTGGATGACTTGGGAGACTCGCTTGGTGAGGATGCAAAAGAAGTGGTCGAAAAAATCGAGGAGGAGGATGCCATTGGAGTTGAAGCAGAGCTTTGAGGCTGGTTTTTGGTTTTGATGACAGTCGTAATGGTAGTTGTGTTTGTTGCAGGTTGTTCTTCGGTGAACTGTGGCTCGATCGTGGTGCTCAGAGGAGGTGGGGAAGGAGAATTCACATTGCCTGAAATCATTCTGCTAGGGGGAGAGGCTGGAGGGCTCATTTCCTTACCACTAGATTCAGACTGGAGCCTCTTCGATTGTTCAACCAGACAATCGTTAGGAGACGATGGTGTGGGTAGTCTGATCTTCTTTGAAACGACCCCTTGTGAATATGCATTGAGTCTCTTCGCTTGTCTGTGCAAATTGTCGAAATCTTCCTCACGAGGAGACTGCATTTCTGTGTGTCTGTTTTGACGATACTGGCTTTCAGGTTTTTCATCGAATTTCTGCGCTTCTGAAAGTTGGGGAGCTTGTGCTTGCACTCTGTCGATTTCGCTTTGAAAGACGTCTTCATCACTCGTAACTATGCGGTCATACGTCATCCCTCGAGGACGTTTTTGCATCACCCAAGGCCCTGGGCCAGAGATACGTGTCACCGAATCCAAAATAGCCGAATTTTGCTGCAGATGGTGAGGAGGCGGTGTCGTCATCTCTGCCAACGCATCGAGCGCCGAGTCGGTGGCAAAAACTGTACCATAGTTGCTCGCTGTTTGTACTAAATGCTGTCCTTTGCTGCCTGAAACAGCCTCAAGCCCAGCCTTTTGCTTGTGAGCACGAACGTCCGTTTTGCTCGCTGCAAAAGGTTTCGAGTGCAAAGGATAATTCATATCTGAAGACACGAGCAAATGGGCAGACGATTGGAAAGAACCATTCGACTGAGTTTGCATTGCACTCAGAGAAGACGAATTCGAAGATGCGGCAGTGCCTCTCGAATGGCTGCTGTATCCTTCAGATCTGGCGAACAGCTCGCTCCCACTCTGTTTGCTCATCCGAAACAGAAGAATGGGTGGGCGGTCTAGTCAGCTAAGAAACGCAGGCTCGAACGAGGTGGATTTCGACCACAACACTGACCTATTCCTAGTGTTTGCAGTTCGACTCAACACTCGAATTCCAGCGAACTGGCGCAAAGGGATCCTGTCGGCCCGGCGACTTGACTGTTGACAGTGCTGTCAACCTCTGGGCAAATTTTTAATTTGACCAGATTTGAAGTTACTTGCGAAAATCAGAAAATCACATTTTACTGTGGCTGGGAAGGGTCCGAGATGTTCAGCAGAAAATAGCAGGTTGAGGCGAAAGATTGCTTTGGCATGTTTCTCAGTACAAACAAACAAATTGCACGTGAATACAGATTTTTGTGATCAAAGCATACAAACATACGAACTAAAATTGCATGTAACATTAGTAACATTACATAACATTACATAACATTACATAACATTACATAACATTACGAACAAAGCATGACACACTGACATCACATACATAACAAGACATAACACAGCAATACAAACATTACATAACATAACATTAATATCAGTACTTATGTATGTATATGTATGTGTATGTATGTATGCATGCATGTATGTATGTATGTATGTATGTATTTATGTATGTATGCATGTATGTATGTACATTGTACACATGTACATATGTATGTACATTTTATGTATGTATGTATGTATGTATGTATGTATGTATGACATATGTATGTATGTATGTATGTATGTATGTACGTATGTATATATGTATGTATGTATGTATGTATGTATGTATGTATGTATGCATGCATGTATGTATGTATGTATGTAATGTATGTATGTATGTATGTATGTATGTATGCATGTATGCATGTGTGCATGTATGCATGTATGTATGTTGCATGTATGCATGCATGTATGTATGTATGTATGTATGTATGTAAGTATGTAAGTATGTATGTATGTTTGTATGTACGTATGTATGTATGTATATGTATGTATGTATGTATGTATATGTATAAATCAAGACAAAAATAGAACATCAAGGAAAGCACACACACCCCCCCCCCCCCCCCAAAAAAGCCAACAAAAAGATCACCAAAAAAAAGCATACAAAACACAAAAACACAAATAAAACAACAATCAGAAAACAAACTGATAAACATAATAACCAAACAGTATGTAAGTATGTAAGTATGTATGTATGTGTGTATGTATGTATGTATGTATGCATGTATGTATGTATATATGTATATATGTATGTATGTATGTATGTATGTATGTATGTAATGTATGTATGTAATGTATGTATGTAATGTATGTAATGTATGTATGTATGTTATGTATGTATGTATGTTATGTTTGTGTGTGTATGTATGTATGTATGTATGTATGCATGCATGCATGTTTTAAGATGAAGAGGCTCACATAGTCCTTCCGCCCTCTACGCAGAACATAGTGATTTTACGCAAGCACTTTCTTAATAGAATACTTGCCACTCGTAGAGCTGAGATTTTACCCAAGCACCGTGACCGTTTCAAGTAATAGAACACTTGCCACTCATAGAGCTGTGTGGGATTCCGGAAGCAGAAGACATTCGCAAGGTTGGATTTTGGTAGATTCCGTGATAGTAGTATTAATATTACTAGTAATACAATGTAAAATTATACACTGCTTTTGAGTGATGATCCCTCTCGTCACTGGCGGTGACTTTCTACTAGGCTCTAGTAGGTATCGGAGGCTCAGCCATTCACATGGAGTCAAGTTTTTACGCAAGCACTGTTTCAATAAAATACTTGCCATTCGTAAATGTTGAGTGGGAAGACGCAGAGAATCATAGAATGGAAGAGTTAATTAAGAGGTGAAGCGTAAAAAAATAAGAAAAATATTGATCGCATGCCAGTCGGACTTGTACCTGGGTCACCAGTCCACTCCGAGCACTTGCCAGTGCGAGCTCAATCAGAGAAGAGAATTTAATAACAAACCTAGCGAGGTCAACTCTAACCACCGTGACTTCTACAAAGGCCGAAAGGGTAGCCAGAACTGAACCCCCCAACAACACTAGACAACAAGCAGGGTAAACTTAGGCTTCAGGCTGATGGGAAATGATCATGGCACCGAAAAACTGAGTATCCGACCACAGTGACGCCCCGTGAAGACGGCCCCGTTTTGATGGCCAGGGGCTCACTGTGAACTTGAAGTTATTAATAATACTCACGGTAATAGTTTAGTCCGCATCCTGCACAAACTTCTGCCTACTTGAAAAGCACACGAAGTTTGAACATGTAACCGCAACATATGATACTAAGTTTTAGTATCATCATGCCGGCTGAGTCGTGTTCAATCATTTTTTTATAATCAATTGACTCCAAAGTCACCGTAACTGTCAATTCTGTATATAAATTTTGCAAGAACCTTTTCGCAATCATGATTCTCCAAACAGTTACTACAATTCCTGGCCGGTTTCAAATTCAGGTCACGCTATTGATGTGGGAGGTTACTATTACTGTCGACATTCATTTTAGCCTTCTTTACAACAATAAAGAAGTTTGACATATATAAAAACTTTGACCTATATAGAAACTTTGAGTTATATAGAAACTTTGACACGTCAAACTTTTTATATAAGTCAAACTTTTCATATGAGTCAAAGTTTCAAGTTTACATAGGTTAAACTTTTTATACATCAAATTTTTTATAGGCTTAACTTTTGCTATAAATCAAACTTTTCCAATACGTCGAAAAATATAAGATTATTATTCATATTAATATTATTATTCAGCCCAATGGCCTCAAGGCGTTAAACTGTGACGCCAACTCATAACCCTTTGGTGGTAGATGCTGGGGAGGAGGGTCGTTGCGCGCGTAAAAGATCTTAAACTCCGCATATGCTGGTTGATAGCCCAGGACCCAGCAGACACCAGATTGTTATGGGTGGGGTTTCGAGGCAGCTCTAGCAACCGCGCTTGGTGTATGCACTTGCACATTCGGTGACGTCTTGCAAGAGGTTGCTGGGACTGCGGAATAACCTCGGCTTAGTGCAGTCTTGCCCTCAGGAGCTCCATCGGTGGCCCCGATCATCAGGCGAGAGACTAACACGGGGGGGGGGGGGTGGAGGACCTCGAACAAGGGCATTGGAGGCTTATGTCCGTTGAGGATATGCCATTAGCTGCATTAGTACGCCTCAGATATAGTAATATTATTATTAATTACATGCAATGCAAATTTTCAGTAAAATCTTGTTATATAATAATATTTTAAATAATAACAATTACTAGTAGCCCCCGTTTAACTGAGCAGCAGTAATATTAGTTGACTATAAAACAAAAAACGAATATATTGTTAAAGTTTATTTTAGTTCAACTTCATAAATTTTGGGGTATGCAATGTCGGTACAGTCGAGCCACAAAGGTGAGATTGGTTGCAAATGCGAACGCTTTGAAAATTTCTTTCCGAAAAGCTCCTGTACCCCTGTGAGCCCGCATCCACCTCTTCACATTTGGGAAAACCAACTTGCATGGCATGAACTCTGGAAAGTAAGCAGGCAGGCGAACAACTCTCAGCCCCACAGCAAGAAGAAGCAGATCCTGAACTTCTCGCCATTCCTCCGCGCCGTGAATTTTTGCATTATCTACAACGAGAATATCACCGTCCCCAAGTGCCCGTGATGAGCTGCATCAACGAGTGATTCGATGTAATCACGACCGTCATTAGATCCCTCCCTCACTCTCAACAATACCCCCCCTCTTGGATGCGTTAGTGACGTCATATAGGTAACACTGAAAGTCTTTCTCGCTCGCTCTGTCATATGACGGGCCCTATTCACGCTTTCACCCCTTGCCCCACGACACCACTGCAAACGTGAACAATCTACAGACAAAGAAAATGAGAAACAAAACAGCACTGGCAGATATGAAATGTACCCCAGTTTTCGAAATGGCTTTCGTCTAAATACTTAAGACGGGAGGGGTCTTGCTGCGTAACCCAATCAGCAAAGTCTGCTGCGTACAGTAGATTATGGACCGTATACTTCTCTGGGTTGGTAATACCGTAATGCTTGCCTTCTTTAGAGTCCAAGTCCAAGAACGACGGATTCTTTCTAGTCGCTTCGCCCCGGCACCGCTCACGCCTGGCTCTAACTGTTCGGGAGGGAAAACAAAGAGAAAATTTACGTACGACGGCTAACGTCGACTCCTAATACCCAGGTCCAACCCAAATCGCGAAGATGTTGAACAACTGTTGCATCAGTGAGGCCTGGTTCTTGCACAAGCACATGTACTTAGAGATGACATGGTACAAAACAATCGCATGCTACCTGATTTCCACATAAAATAACAAGCCCACTCCAGGGCAATCTGGTCCGGCCTTTCGAGAGTGGAATACGTTCTGCCTCCATGCCTTCCTGTAACCAACGTACATACAACGGAAAAAAAGTTTCGTCGAGTTCCCACAAAAAAAAAAAAAAAGGAGAGAAAAGAAAAAAAAAACACCTGGGTGAAAGTCTGGATCCAGCCTTTTGCTCTCCCAGTACCTCGCTTTGCCTCTGCTCACCCCCTGTCCCCACAGTCAGTGAAAACAGGCAGCATGGAGTGGTCAAAAATACGTTGTTCTGAGGCAGCTGACCACGGCCCTGCTTGCTGCAGTTGCGCCCCACTCCATGGACGCATTTGCCACAACGATCCTTACTCGGACTGCATCCACCTGTGTTATGGATAAAGTGGGCATACGCCTGGATATCTCCCTGTCCATACTGGACATGTTGGCATACTTCCAAGCTTTGCAAAACTTGGGTTTCTGTTCCAATTTTGCTCAGCACCCAACAAGGATTTGCAAACGATCCGGCTCCAAAAAAATGATTTGCAAACGATCAGGACAAACTTGCCACCGAGGATGCAGCGGCCGGTGGCATCGAAGTTGGTGGTTTCCTCCTTTTTTTTTTTTTTTTTTTTTTTTTTTTTTTTTTTTTTTGTTGCCTTTTTTTCGAATTTTTGGGTATGCTGGGAAGCTATGGCGGACGACTCCGACCACGACGACGAGTCTGATGTCAACCGCAGTAGCGGGGAAGACGAAGACTCAGGATCTGCCTGCCCCTGGCTCCCTCATTGCCAGGGGCAGGGCATTTCTTCCAACAAAGTACTGGAAGGACACACAGGAGGCATGGGGTACTCTTCCTTTGTTTTGTGCTGTGCTTTCTGTTGTTGTCATGTTTGTGCTATGCAGTGAAGCAAATGAAACTGGACGATGTGAAACATAACCCAGAATAGTATTACGATGCCATTTTCATATAAAATGCGGAACCCAGCGTTAACTCCTTGTCTTTCTGTTGCTGTTCATGGACTCTGTTGTGCTGTTTTGAGGTGTCAAGACCGACATGGTCAGGGTGTTCAGAGCTTAGAAATCCAGACAACGGAATTTGGCAGAAAAAACATCATCAAGTACAGCAAAATGGACCAGAAAATTACCACGCGAGGCATGCCTGCTGGGGGACACCACTTCTTGGACAGGAACGAACAAAAGGTCACAGCACCGAATGGCCCTTGTTTGCTTAAAATGAAGGCACGGGAAAAGCTCTACGTGGAAATCGAGGAGCTGGAAGCCAAGATGCGTTCCGGATTTGAGGTAAACTTGCTTGCTTTGCTGGTGTGTTTTCTTTCTGTGTATATATATGTGTGCGTGTGCAGGTGTTGTTCAGGAAAATGAAGGAAATACAGGGAACCAGGCAGCAGGTCTTTTGCTTGGGTTTTTCGCAATTTTTCTTTTCTTTTCTTTTCTTGTCCTTAAATGACTTAGCTCCCAACTCCTCCTGGTTCCCAACTCGTGTCCTTAAATGACTTAGCTCCCAACTCTTGTCCTTAAATGACTTAGCTGCCGACTGGTTTTTTGTGTTCGAATTTTCTTTCTTTTTGCTCAGAGTTCTTCCCTTAAAAAAAAAATTCATTATTATTGCTTGCTGATGTGTGTGATGGTTTCCCCCCTTGTTATCCGCGGAGCACTCTTACTTTTCTTCATTTTTTCTGTCTTGACCTTGTAATTTTTTCATGCTGCCCACTGGGTTTGTTGTATGTCCCGAACATTCCGGTGGGGGTATCGGTGAAACTATATGAGAAATGGCAGGGGCCATATCAGGTGGTACAGCAGACGGCGGCGTATAACTACAAAGTTCGCCACCAGCGTACGAGTAAGGAACAGATTGTTCACGTACGACGGCTGGTGAAGTTTTCGCCATTCTTGTTGGATTACGAGACGGACGCGCAGGCACTGGCGCGCACAGTGGACGACTGGAGTAACCCAACTCCTTTGCTTACTCGTTCGCAGAGGGAGGAGGAGATTGCACGGCTGAAGGATGAGCTCTCATATGAGCCGGAGGAGGAGGAGAAACAGAGGTTGCGGGATGCAATCACGGAATTGGAAACGGGCTCTCATGAGAGAGTGTCAAGGACACAACGGAGGGGGGAGAACGAGGGGGACGCCAAGGAGGAGGCGAAGAAGGAGTCCCAAGGGGGGGGGGGGGGGGGGGAGAGATCAGGGAGCGGAAGGAGGAGGCAGGTGGAGCGGCAGGGATGCCGCGACAGGAAGGGAAGAGGGAGGAGAAGGAGAGGGAGAAGAAGCAGAGGACGACCGGCCCTTCCGAGACCGCCACAGGAGGGTCAGGATGGCGGGGCCAGGGCGGGAGGGGGCCAAGGTCGGACACGTGGGTGGAGGACCCGGCAAAATCGATAAGATCCACTGGAGAGTCGGCAAGTTCTACCTGATGAGGCCGGCGGCCATGGACGTCGCGGACGATACCATGGATGACTTCTACGTTATGCAGATACTAAAGGTGGGAGGACGCACAAGGTCCACAGCGGCAGCGAGTATTGCCCCGGTGATGCAATTTTGGAGGAGTGGTGACGTCGACGAGACTTCATTGGACAGAAGTCGTCGGTTTAACCCAGTTTTTCTGGAGAACTGGGGACAAAAACGGGAAACTGGGTTCTGAGCATCCAGGTGGATGATAAGGACCATACACCCTATACGGTACAGTCGAGACCTAGGATGGTCTTGGACATGCCATTTGACCTCACAGATTATTGGCGTATTCCCACCATCATCTGTGATGAGATGGAAGAGGAAGGCCTGCCCTTCGAAATTATCGGGGCACCACCGGCGGTGGGGTCGAGGGAGAAGAAACGTCCCTCGGGCCAGAAAGGAAGACACGGGCGGGGAGAAAATGAGAGAGTAAGGGAGTGATGAAAGGTTTGTGAGAGAGAAAGAGAGAGAGAGAGAGAGAGAGAGAGAGAAGGAAAGAGTGAGAGAGAGAGAGAGAGAGAGAGAGAGAGAGAGAGAAGATGACCGGAACCGGGGTGGCACGCCCGGGGGAAGCGGCTGATAATACCCATGGGTCGATTGATCCGTCTGTGTATGGTATACACTAATAACGCGTGGGGACGCGAGGGTATGATGGTATTTCGTGCGATGCGCGATTATATACATACATTCCGCGCGATGCGCGATGATATGATGATATTCCGCGCGGTGCGCGATGATATACATACATTCCGCGCGGTGCGCGATGATATGATGATATTCCGCGCGGTGCGCGACGATATAATTTCATTCCGCGCGGGGACGCGATGATATACATTTATTCCGCGAAGGCCGCGACGTCTACTATATATTCCGCGCGGGGACGCGACGACAAGCCTACGAGCTTTCACGGACAAGACCATAACAGCCAGGGGGCGAGGTCATTGACGTAACAGGACTGATCAACCTTACGTTAAATTTTACATACACCCTCAGCCTGCGGTGGCACAATAAGGGTAGACGTACGGGGTACGAACATAACAATGGTCGACAAGAGAGAATGAGAGATGAGAAGAAATGAACAGAGAGGAGAAGAGTAGGGGGTAATACAAATATACTCACAGGTACCGCTGAGGGCAATGGGCCCATATAGCAGTTACAGCCACGGTACATTCGGAATATTCAACTCACGGAATTTATTTTTATTTTACCGCGCAGGGACGCGAGGACGGCGGAATGCCGGAAGGGAAAAGACTCACCGCTCTGCATGCGGATCGAGGGATATTCATGGACTAATCACATCAGAGGCACGAGGAGTCGATATGGAAAAGGAAGTGGCGGAGAGGGGATAGATTATAGGATGGATAGAGATAGAAACGGATAGATTATAGGACGAATAGTGATAGTAATGGATAGAATATAGGATGGATAGTGGTAGGGATAGAATAGAGGGACGGGATTGGAAAGATATCCTGGACGGAGGGGGACCAAGGGGGATACCAAACGGGGGAACGAAAGGGGGGGGGGGGGGGAACTGGACAAAAGGGGGGGAAGCTCTTAAGGGAGGCAGAGCGGGGGAACGGGATAGGGGGGGGGGGGGAAGTTTTTAAGCGGTACTCGGGGTCGTTTCAAGCATGGAGTGTTAGTGCGAGGGGGACGGCGGTGGGGGATATCAAAGGCCTGGCGGGGGCCTTCCCTTATCTACGTCTTAAGTTACTCCTGGGCTACACGCCGGGACTACAACGTCAACTGGGGCCTTAACAAGATAAAAGCCTTTTACTAATCGGCAATTGGTATGGATGGAATGGATTGGCAATTTTACACAAGAGAACTTATGCAAAATCGTATCGGTTGGGGGAATGTCGGACGGCAACTTGAAATGTTAATTTTCATGGATTGGCAATTTTACACAAGGGAACTTATGCAAAATCGTATCGGTTGGGGGCAGGTCGAACGGCAACTTGAAACGTTTATTTTAATTGATTGGCAATTTTACACAAGGGAACTTATGCAAAATCGTATCGGTTGAGGGCATGTCGAACGGCAACTTAAAATGTTTATTTTCATGGATTGGCAATTTTACACAAGGGAACTTATGCAAAATCGTATCGGTTGAGGGGATGTTGAACGGAAACTTGAAATGTTTATTTTAATTGATTGGCAATTTTACACAAGGGAACTTATGCAAAATCGTATTGGTTGAGGGGATGTCGAACGGCAACTTGAAATGTTTATTTTCATGGATTAGCAATTTTATACAAGGGAACTTATGCAAAATCGTATCGGTTGGGGGCATGTCGAACGGCAACTTGAAATGTTTATTTTCATGGATTGGCAATTTTACACAAGGGAACTTATCGTATTGATTGAAAGTACTGGGCGGCCAGTATTTACGGTCATAAAGTGGCAGTTTTTATACGAGGGAACTCGTGAAAAAATCTTTTTGGTGCAGTCGAGGCCGAATGGGGAATAATATGGAATCAATGGATTTTAATCAAGCGTAGTAAATAGATTTATCAATAACTGACCTCGGATAGTCTAGACTCACACTAGGTGGGGGGGGGGGACGATGAGTGAATTTAGGGTAACACGGGGTGTGCAATTTTGTCCGAGGGGAAGGGTCCAGTCACAGACCATCACTCGAGATAATTTTTACATTTTATCCCGGTTTGGTTCGGCTGGTCTTAAATCGACTTCTCGCGCACCCTGACGAGGGCACGCTCGGTAGATAATGGCATTACTCTATGTTCCGGTCTGTCGGTATATCCTTGGCTTGGAGAGTACGGAGTCCCCTCTACATTAGGTATTCCTCATTCTTCATGTAGTTAGACAGTCATTATATTATTAAATATTGAGTCACTGTAAAATATTGAAATTAGTGCAATATTAATATTGACAAAAAGCAATGTTAATATTGAAATTGATGCAATATTAATATTGGGAAAAAGCAATATTAGTATAGAAATTGATGCAATAACAATATTGAAAAAAAGCAATATTTCAAATTCGTGCGGAAATTAAAAAAATATATATATATTGCTGGGACCTAGAGCTTACGTTTGCCTGGCCACCAGTGAGAAATATTGAAAAAAAGGAGCAATCAATATCTATCAAAAAAGATATTGATTTTTTTCAAGAAAAATATTGATTTTTGTTAAAAAAAAGTATTGAAAGCTGAGTTTAAGGTATCCGGTGCCACTAGGTGAAATTTTTTAAGTTACACTGCCGGCCCAGCAGCAAAATCTGCTATATAAAATCAAAATTTTCTTCAATATTAATATTTCTTTTTAATCAATATTAATACTGATTTTAAAATCAATATCTTCGCACTCCGGGTAGTGCAAGGTGCACGAGTGCCACGTCAGCCAGGTCCAGAGGTCAGTGACACTAGCTAGACACACTAGACACAGTCTTGGACCTGCCAACGTACGGCTTCATTTACCCCCCCCCCCCGGAGGGGTAAAATATGATTTTTGTAGTTAATAAAAACAGGCCCATGTTAACACGACGAAAGTATGACATATTTTACTAGTTTCAACTTGTGCTGGAAAAAA
The DNA here is from genome assembly GCA_019918135.1 of Paulinella micropora. Taxonomy (NCBI): domain Eukaryota; phylum Cercozoa; class Imbricatea; order Euglyphida; family Paulinellidae; genus Paulinella; species Paulinella micropora. The sequence goes on from WBZZ01005473.1 coordinate 46,853, forward strand.
AACCTGACAACAAACAACGACTGGAAAGAAGAAATGAAGGGACGAAAAGAATGACAGGATTGTTTGTGCAGGAACTCGTGAGTCAAGATTGAAGAAGGGTAGCTTTGAAACCGGTCAAGTTGTAAAAGCCAACCAGTGAGGTGCCGCGCCAATGGAAAGCGAACCCCTCCCATGGGACAAACTCAAAAATCCGAAGCATGAATTTCCATGAAACAAAATATGTCATATTTTTGAAGTTTAATGATTACAAAAACTCGTAGCAATTACCGGTTGGCAACAATGAATGAAGCTAAAGAATGCCCGAAAACCCTAAATCCGAACCGAAGACCGGAACAACCATCATCAAACCTGTCAATGTAAACTAAAAACAACATGCACTACATTGTATTTTGCTGGGAGGAAGAAGAAGCCCCCAACTGAATGTCCTCAGAAAACCGAAGCTACCATGTGGACGCCCGGGAGCAGCTCTGCGCTCAGGAGGCCTCAAAGACTGCACTGGCTCGGAGGCGACAGTAGATGCTGATTCTGTAAATTGGGACACATCACTGTCAGAACTGTTTGAAGTGTCTCCAGCTTCGCTCTGCGCCATGCCGTCAGTGTCCTCGCCGTCAGAAGCCGGTGCCTCACCTCGGCGACGTCTTCGGCGAGGCAGAGGCAAAATGCGGTTCTGGGATGGATGTGCCTTACCATCTGGCGGTCCATTTCCAGAAGACATGGAGGACGATGCACTACTGAGACGTGTCAGACATAACTCCGCACGGGCCAAATCAACGCTTTCGTCTGGATCGTCAACGATTCCGTGTTCAATTGCGGCACGAACAGTCACCAGCCAGTCCAAAAAAGTGAGTCGACGACACCGATCCACGTTTTGGGCAAACTTTGGCAACACGTCATTCATGACCTCGACATTTAGATCGAAGGCAAGAAGTCTTTGTTTAATGTCTTCTATCGAATCCCAGTCAAGGGCTGCCCCGGCTGGGTACATTCTCGCACGGTCATGAACAATGTCCTCGATCGGATTGGACAAGAAGTTGTAAGCAATCTGGACTTCCTCACCGCGAGGTTCGATCTTTTGGCCTTGGGACTCAGAAGGAGGCGCAACATTGCCTCGACTGTGAGTTACTAGCAACAGGGTCTGCTCGACGTGCTGGACGTCGAATCGCCTGGAGTCTGTGAGAGAGTGCCTCGCTACGGTGCTGAGGTTTGCTTCGCAACGCTCTTCAGAAAAGATCCGAGGGTCGTGATAAAAAGCCCTCCATGCCGGATGCTGGTGGCGCCTCCAGTAGTTGAGGGTCAGAAGGTGCAGGCACAAAACGTGGGAGTACTCGTTAGCTCTGAAGTGGAGAAGGACATGAAGGGCGCGATGCAAGTAAGCAAAAATCTGATCAGGAATGTTCTCCCTATCACGCAGCCGAGATCTTGGGCCTGAAACACAAATAAAAAAAATATGGCATATTTTCAAACCTCAAAAACATGGCTGACTGACCACTGGCATGAACCACTCAAACAAAACCAGCAAACCTCCGAGTTTGGCCCTCTGCGCAGGGGTGAGCTCTTGATTGAACTGGAAAAAAGGTCAGCTTGAACGAAGGGGTAAGCAAGACGAACGTAGGCCATGATCGCCGAAATTGTCTTGAGTCTAGGTTTGATCCTGAATTTTTTGGAAGGAAAAAGCTCATGCCAAAGGGGTCCAAAAACCTGGCGCTTGAACTCACGCCAAATCAAGACACAAAGGAACTTGTGAACATGCCAATGGCCCAAGAAGACACACATCCAGGACTTCAAGTGCGACAAACGCCGGCTTCGATCGTACAAAGCCTGTGACATCAATAAAAAAAAATGACATATTTGCGAATGCATGCGCAGAATTAATACCTTGTAAATCCGCTTGTAAATGTTAGAATCTACAGTAAAAAGCTGGAAACGCCAGACATCCGATCGGCGATGCTGTACATCAAGTTTCTCAAGAAGTTTGATGAGGGCGTCGTTCGACGCGATGTTCTGGTCCTCCATTCTCAGACCTTTGAAAACAACTGGTTCATTGACATCCTGCTCCCACCTGCAACGAGATTGCAAGCCAACATACAGATCAGAGCATTCTTGACTGAAGCGATACCACATGGACACCCTGCAGCACTGACCATCGCCCGGGCCGGCAACGATCCTGCAGACAAGTGGGCAGCGCTGAGTGACCGATACGGAAACAAGGGACAGATTGCTACTGCCAAGTTGCTATTAGACCTGTTTCAGGGAACGATCACCTCCAGCGACGACCTACCTACGTTCATCGACAGGACACACGTACGGTTCGAACAGCTCGCGGCAAGGAACATCATCTTACCCGATATGATGAAGACAATCTTCACCCTGCACAAGCTCCATGCGTCACACCACGACTACCTGAAGACAGTAGGCACTACACTGTACTGGTCGAAGTCGGATCACGAGAAACCTACGTTTGACGAGTTTTCCCGACTGATACTACAACAGCATCACGCGCAAGGCTTCGGACCCGGCAACGAATACCAGACCCCTGTCATCGCCAACTACGCGAGCGAGCAGAAGAATGGAGGCAACCGAAGTCGAGGGGGAGCTAACCGCGGGACCGCTAACGGCGGAGCAACAAAGAAATGTCACAACTGCTCCCGCACCAACCACGTCGCTGGAGACTGCCGAGCCACCTGCACACGCAAAGGTTGTGGAGGTAAGCCGACTCATTGGGGGCAGAGTGCCCGTTACCTCGACGATCCCAAAAGTCGACCGAGTCAACGACGCGTGCCACACCTCCACCCAAATCTGGTACCCAACGGAGCACCAACGCAAACTTAACAGCGGACGGGCAGCATCAGGAAAGTGAAGGCGAGAAAGAGGCACCTACCGACCAATGGGACGACGACAACTCTGCTGACGTATACATGTTCGATGCCGACTCAGAGAAGGATGAGAGCGATGAAGAACAGACGACCCCATCGACTGCATCGTTTCCCGACGCACCGTTGCAACCTACGGGGGACAGCGGGGGTGGCATGTTCAGCTTCAACCTGGATGACAACAAGAACAGACAGCGGATCACTTCAGATGAAATCGAGGCAGCACAGGCAGAGGAAGTGAGGGACCCACACTCACCGCCATCAACCGGACCAGAGGCACAAACTCGAGTGGACATCAACACTGAACGGACACTGGACCAAACCTTGGCCAACCTACTGGACGCAAGGGCAACAACTGCAGACATTGCAGACGACCCACGAGCCAGACGGGCTTATGGATCGTTGACGGAACGGCATCACCTACAAGAACGAGGACGACGGTGTCGACTGCAACCACATCGACAACTACGTTACCGGCAAACACATCCTCATCATGGGATTATGCAATGGCCAACGACGTGTACGACGCAGCCGTGGCACGGATCCGGACGTCTACGACACGAAGCTGTGACGGCTCTACACCCCTAGTCGCGCCACAATGATACTCATACCGACACCTGCGATCGACGACGAATCAATTGCGGACAATGAGGACACGAGTTACCAAGTGAAAAACGTTTTGCGGCAATCAGGTGACCGCAATAGCCCACCACAACCGGAGACAGCACCTGCGGAGACTATGGATTATACAACCTCACCGACGAGTGGATCGACGACGACTGGACCTGACATGGCAGCAGCGACACCCACACCCAGGGCAAGCCAGCCCGTCACCGAAAGCAAGACCGAAGCTACCCCGCCGACACCGACACTGGAGACGGCTGCAAAGTCCTACAGCATCATCGACGTTCATGAGTGTTTCAGATGCCCTACAATCGAAGAAGTTGACCTGCTACAGAGGACCTACAATTTCACCATCGGGGAGAAAGACTGGAACAAGAGCTTCAAGAAAGGCTGCATCAAGTGCATACCTATCTGCAAGAAGGAGAAAGGACGGGTGAGACCTGACTGCGAGTTTTGCAATCGACCACTGGACCTGATTCGACGCTGCACCAGATGCTACACCGCTTCGTACTGCAACTCAACATGTCAAAGCAACGACTGGAAGAGCCACAAGGACTACTGCAAACATGCCAGCGAACCAGAGAACAAAGCAGCACTCGCCAGATACAATCAACGGGCACAATCTTTTGACACGCTGGGTATGGACCTTGCAGACAAAGCTGTGACCGACCTTGGATACCGGCGACTGGAGCGATACGAGCTCGAAAAGGGAGCTATCCTACTGAACTGGGATCAACTTCAACAACTACCACCGGGCACACTCAACCTGACTAGGACAGCATCGCTACTCGACGATGACGACGACGCAGAAGCAAACATCAACGTGGACGGGGACGTGAACAACGAGACTACGGACGATACACATCAGGAGTATTACTACCACGACATCGTCAAGCAAGGGGACTATTACCCACAGGAACGAGGGGAGCCCGCGTTGCCACTTTCGCTGCAAGATCCACTACAACACGCGAAACATACACTGGAACAAGGGGGAGCGAGAAGCGCAACAAGGCCGACACTATAGTGGACACGGACGACGAAGACAACAGCACGTCATCGGGCGATCATGCACTATCCACTTTCGCTCAACGACGTCCACCGGCACCGGACTTGCTTGACAGTGGGGCGAATCGTTACGTATTTGGCAACACAACCGCAACGATCACTGACAGGAAGGAAGCACGCGTCACTTCACTGAAAAATATATCCGGCCAACCGCGAAGAATTACACAACAAGCCACTGTGCAACCACTGTGGGTCTGCACCGGACGAACGTACTCACTCGCTATCAACAACGCTCTGATTGACGAATCTCTGGACTTCTCCCTACTACCGGTGTCTCACTTCGATACAGAACTGCATAAGGCGATCTTGTTCCAAAATGGGAAAGCATTCATACTACGACAGCCCATACACGTGAAAGAGGGGGAGACTGACGCGAGAGGACGACTCACTAAGTCAAGACTGTACCGAATGGACACACCTGACGACCAACCCCTCAACCCGAACCAACGATATCCCCATGAGACGGCAATTACCTACTTCTCATATAACCCAAACCATTCACAACAGCCATGGAAGGCTATGATGCTACACCGATCGTTATGTCATGCAAACTACCAAGCTATGCAACGCGTAGCCAGTTCAGACGGTAAGGGAATGGAAAAGGGTGCCAAGGAGAAGGTCAAAGCTTGCCCCGGGTGCCGCGAAGGGAAGGCAACAAAGCAACCGTACTACAAGGAGAACCACGTGGACAGACAGTACAAGAAGGGAGAAGCACTCAACTTCGACTTCAAGGGACCTTACCCTCTGGCATCTGTATATGGCAACATGTACTCAGCTACGCTATCGTGCCCAGCTTCGAAATTCGCAAGAGATTTCTACACACCATCCCGAGCTGCTCGTTTCTATCTACGACACATCAGCATTGGATTCCGGTTCTTCGAAACACAGACGGGAAACAAATGCAAAGTATTCAGATGCGATGGAGAACTAGCTACGACAGCAGTACTACAGATGTGTGAGGACAACGGGACGATACATATTCAAACAAACTACCACAAACGAATCGAGAATGAACCCATTTGCAGAACGAATCCACAGAAGCAACGACGGAATTTGTATGGCTACACTTCTCGACTCTGGACTGCCCAGCATATACTGGGAGGACGCCAACCGAGCAGCCAACGCAAGTAGGATGCTGGTACCGTTGGCAGAAGGACCGTACAAGGGGGCAACACCGTGGGAAATAATAACGAAAACAAAGATAGACCCTTCATTTTTGCAACCTGTCGGCTGTCTATGCTATGTAATGATGCCAACTACGACAAAGGGGCAGCCTAGAGCAATACCAGCTACCTATTTGGGACCAAACCTTCATAGACGTACATACAAAATCCTGTTGCACAATCACAGGAAACCAACTGTGGTGGACAAACGCAACGTTACATTCAACCCTGAGGTACGTGGTTATGGGATAAAGGGTGCACAGCAACTGACCTGGCAAAGTGGACAAGTAGGGCACTCAGCAACGAGCACGACTCAACAACGTCACGATGGGCAAAATTCAGGGGGCCCAGCAATGGTACCAGTCACCAACCTTTTTGGCGATGCGGACCGGGCGGACCCATCTTTTTCTCGACCGTTGTTCAACGATCCACCTTCACAACTTAGTTTCGAGGAAGGACAGGAAGGCAAGGAAGTGGTGTTCGAAGTGGTCACACCACTCCAAGAGCAAGGCAGAGGGAGAGCAAGGGCAGTACAGGGGCACAATCCAGTTGGTCGGTCTGTCGGAGTCGACATCCCAATTCTCTCGCCACAACTACCGACTGCTCAACTGGAATCGACCTTGACCTTCCCAGAGGCGACCGTTAACGAACAGGCAGTGGGGCAGGCAGGTGGACAACGAGTAGGCAAGATAGCCAGAGTCCCCATTTTAGCTGCACCTAACAACTATGGCAAGCAACTGGCTAGGAACGACATAGCGGGGGACATCGTCCAATCAGCGATCATCCACGGGCCTCGAGCCCGTCTACCAACCCCTATCACCCACCCCACTCACCTGGCAGTCGAGGAACGCACCGGTGACGATCAGCAGACGAGCGACATCGCCAACTTTGCCCTCTTTACCCGCGTTATTCAGGTGCCAGCTAAGAAAGCCAGAGATCATCCTCTAGTCTATGCTGCACAGAAAGAAGAAGTGGACGGTTTATACAAAATGGGTACACTGACGTGGGTAAATAAGAAAGAGGCATGGAAGGCAGGCGTGCCACCGGTTCACACACACTTTGTCAATTTGATCAAAGTCAACGAAGCAACAGGCGATGAGAAACACAAAGCCAGACTTTGTGCTAACGGGAAAAGGATGAAACAGTTTGTCCACTTCAGCCCGTATGAGAAGTTGTCCCCCACGGCACAACAAGTGTTCCTGTTTGTACTGCTATCGATTGCAGCAGCTTTCGGTATGCTGCTTATTCATTTCGGCTTCAAACAAACCTACAGCCACGCAGCTATGATCGACCTGGTCTTTGCTTACCCACCGCCCGGATTCGAGAACGAAGATGACCCCGATTTGATTTGGCGGCTCGACAAAGCCTTGTATGGCTCACCACAAGCCGGGCGCAGATGGCACGACGTCCTGACGGCAGCAATCAGGTTGATTGGATACCTACAGTGCGCATTGGATAGTTGTATCTTCTGCCTGCGTCCCGCATGCATCGACAATTCTTTTCCGGACCCGGAGGCACGATCAGGCAGGCTACCTCTGTGGTTGGTGTTACAAACGGACGACATACTTGTCTTTTGCTTCAACAAAGAACAGTCTGACAACTTAGAGCATGAATTTCGCAAAACGTTTACCTAACCAATCTCGGGGAGGTCAGAATCTTTTGTGGGCTGGAGTTCTACCGCGAAACGAGGGGTATCATCATCCATCAACATACCTATTGCAAAGGTATACTTGAGGACTTCGGATTTAATAATCCGAAGCCCTCCCGTGTACCCGGGACCACCGCCAACGTTGCCCCGATGCCGGAGAACGCACCACTGCGCAAGTTTGCTCTACCATCGCTCATCGGATCGCTGACGTGGCCGGCAACGCAGACGAGACCGGACATAGCCTTCGACGTCAATAACGCATCCGTCACTGCCGCTCACCAGCCTGGAGTCGCATATTCCATGTGCAGCCGCATCTTGCGTTATATCGTAGACCCCAGGGGTTTACTGTTCCCTGCGGGCGTAAAGCCGGATCAGCTGCTATCATACTCAGACAGCAACTTAGGAGGCTGCCTGTTTACACGACGATCGCGAACTGGACAGGTACACGTAATAACGGGTGCACCGATAGCCTGGTCATCAAAGCGTCAATCAACTGTAGTATCTACTATGGACGCAGAATGCATCGCCAACTCTGACACCGCACGTGTAGCCATAGCGATTCAGAACTTTTGTGCAGAGATCGGATACTTCATCAGCTTACCATCTGTAATGTTCAACAACAACCGGGGCGCGATACTAGCGGCGACCAACGGACTGGGAGGGCAACGCACCCGCCACCTGGACATCAAACATCACTATCTCATCGAACAGGTGCGAGCTGGCAGGTTAGTGCTCCGACACGTACTATCGTTGGACAACATAGCGGATATCTTCACGAAGCCACTAACACCTGCACAATTCGCCAACATAGTGGGCAGCATCACCGTACGATTGGCAGACGCGATCCCAAACTTCCGCCCATAGTTCCGGGACATGATGCTTCATTTTTCTCGTTTTCAGGATTTATGCTGAGCCAGGATACCGGACGCTTGACGACCGACTGGGACCTTGCCTGAAAGGCACTTGCAAATATGATAAGGGACAGTGGTATTGTTAACGAAGTTTACAACTTATTTCTCGATCACCACTATAAGTGAATAATAATAATTAACGTAACAGCTTGTATGACAGCATCATCTGACTACTATACACAGTAGTCACGGCCTCACGCTCAACTCGTTGATATGTTCGCCTATAACAATTATCACATCCCAACTTTACATCATCTCTTCACTATGACATTAACAGTCGTACTGTACATATATACCAAACACAAAGGGGGAGTGTTACCGGTCATATATATTACATATCTATCGGTTATATATTCAATTGTGTATGGATATATTTCCAGTACTGATCAATCCGGTCCTACCTCATTTACTATTGAGCATCAGGACACTAATCAGTATGATCCGGTTATTATTAATGGAAATAGATTCAGAAACCAGTGCTCGTGCCGTTTGCACTGCGCACTTTGTTACCAGTTCAGTTTCCTCACCTCAGTAAAGACGATCTACGAAGTACTTCATTGAACCACTGCGTAAACCCAGAACTAGAGTATTTTACTCAATCACCGGAATATTCAACATTGACCGGTTATACGCTGAGATTTCAGAATTCCGAAAACAGTGTTAGAGGCCGTTGTTGTAGGGGCCACTCCCAACGTTCGGCACTCCGACGTTCCAAAACTTCAAGCTGGTCGCGAAGTTGTCGAACCAAGTAGACTTCAGATCGTCGGCTCGTTTCTCCTCCACACTTGCAAAATGACAACAACAACAACAACAACAACAACAACAACAAACACACACACACACACACAAAAAAAACTGTGCACCCAGTTTCAGTGGTCCTTCCACTCTGCCTGGTCCCTCTGGACAGGGCAGAATGGAAAAAACAAGTAACGAAGCTTCCAGGGTCAGAAAAAGAGCATTGGGATGAAATTTTACCGCGGAAGAAATTTGTAAGTTCATGCCAGTACCCTCCGGCAAATGAGAAACAATTTTCACCAGGGATGGCGTAGTGCCAAAAAAAAACTGGGTTTATTTCGGCGCTGCGCACCCAGTTTGAGGGGTGGCTCCAATCTGCCTGATCCCTTTGGACAGGGGGCAGAATGGAGCCAACCAGTAACGAAGCTTCAAGGGTCCAAATCAGTTCAGATTCGAAATTGAGGAGATTACTTCTGAAGCACAATGTTGTTTAAAAGTAATCTACGCCCTCCAGCCAGCCAGTACGTGCGTTGGTTACGAAAGCAAGGTCACAAGCGCATCTGAAGTTTTGCGAAGTGCGTGTGACCTTGCAGACGAGCATTGTTTCAGGCGGTAGTACCAAGGAAGCGTGGTTTGGTGCTTTATCACCGTTTCTCCCAGGGTGTAACGAGAAGAAATGGTGAGAAAGACCAGACAAAACGGTAAAAAAGACCAGCAGCGGGCGTGTTCTTTTCCTCGTCTTTTGAAAACGAGAAAAAGTACCAACAAAAAACAGCCCATCCGCAGAGAACCGAGTTTTTTGTGATTAGGCACACCGAGGATTTGCAAGAGTTAAAGTACAAGTAATGAAAGGAATTGTACTTGTGGGTTGCAGAAAACACTTCAGAGAAGAAAAATATGCCATATTTTTCGAAACTACACTTACTGGGAACTACAACCAAGACAACATTTTTGAAAAGACAAAAAATATGGCATATTTTTCAGAACAGTTCATGATCATCCAGGCGTAACGGAGGGGCAAAGGAAAGAACCTTAGAGATGTCTTGATTTCCTGAAGGCGAATTTTGCGGCGGCGATCAAAACTCGTGATCGGAAATTCAATCACTCTTCCAAACGATGACAAAACATCGAGTCCTTCCCTGCTCAGTCCTCGATGCTTGAGTTCAAGGCACAAGTCAAGTTCCCACTGGAGAAAACGCTGACCCTGTTGAAGCATGACGAAAAGAAGGAAGCACGAAAACGCTTGTCTGCCCTCCGACACAAAAATTTGGGCGTCATGTTCTTCAATTTGCGAAACTGACCGTTCAGGTGCCTACCATGCGCTAATTTGTGCCAAGATATGTAAAGTCTGTCAGGCGCGAACATTTTTACCCAGCTTGATGCCTCGAAGCCAAAACCCATGAAATCGCCTGACCACGAGTGACCACAAGAGAAAAAAGAATGCATTGAACGTGGTACAGGCATCTTACTGGAGACAGCTTTCTTGATTTTCAGATCTTGTTCTGCGAACGTGTTGCAATCATGATCAGGAACAAAATGAGTGCTCTGAATCGACTTTGCCACTTCAACGAAGTGGGTTCTCAGCGCAGACAGGTAACCTCGCTTGAGAACCTAATATTGTCAAAAAAAACAGAAGTGGCAAAAATGGTTTTACAAGGGTTGTCGGAAAACAGAAATATGGCATATTCCGACAATGGACCTTTTGAACAAATCCGTCCGGGGAAAAAGGTAAAAAAATCACTTTCAAATGATGTCTCAGAAAAAAAAACCATATTTCCGAAAGTGAGCCGGTTTGAGCCGACGCTCGGTGCCACCAAGGCACAAAAACCGGTTTCGGACGTCAGTTTTTGGGGACAAGTGGCCGGACTGGGTCCGCTTTCCATTTTTGATTGCATTTCACCATATGCGGGTGAGTTTTCGTCCCTATAAAAAAACAAAAAAAAAACAGACACACACACATGTTTTCAGGCCTAACTAAATTTTTTTGTGCTTCGTGAACGCTTCCGGTCAAGTTGACCGCTTTTGTTCAGGTCTAGATTGTTGCACTCTCAAAATCGCTTTCCGAACACTACATCATGGGTGGTCCCTCTGTCGACAAGTCTTACCTAACCTACAAATGGTGGATCACACCTGAGTTGCAGCTTGTTGTCTCTGACCTGGAGTTTGGAGGAGAGCATGGGTCTGAGCACACGGGTCGAGTCGAGAGCAAAATCGATCTCGGTTTTGTGTGGAGGTTTGACTGTAAGCCAAAAGGCGCTACTAATTTCAACTACAGCTCTCGACTTTGGCACATCCTGGTGTGGATAAATGACAAAAGCAAAGAGCAAGGTGGAGAGTTCAAGACGTTTGCCTTGATGGATGAACTGTGCCTGACTGAAGCTTACTTTGTGGGCTGGCCTGAAGAGGGTGTGACCTGGGACGAGAAGCTGTACGACATGTTGTCCAAAGGCCAAAGTCGTCAGCTCCTACAAGTCGAGCTCTCTCCTTTGTTGTTGTAGTTGTTTGTTGTTGCCTTGTGTCTGTTGTTGTAGTTGTTGCTTGAATTTGATCAAGTTTAAATTATATATGGGCTGTGAGTTCATGGCGGCCATGCTTGCCCGAACTGTTTTTTTGGGTTTGGGTCACTATTATTTTTTTTATTTTGCTCCTGGTTTTAGGGGCTGTGAACGCTTACGTCAAAAGCTTTCAACAAGAGATAGATGCGGATGCTCAGGTCTTCAAACCAAAAATATACAACATTTTTCTTTTGAGCTTGAATGTCTGACGATTCTTTGTTCCGCCTCGTTTTTGTTTTTCCGTATCCAAAAAATATGGCAAATTTTTCATCAGAGTCTCATGTCTTCAACCATGAGGTATGCAGGCCCATAGGCCTCATGCTCAGCTAGCTTCTCTAACAACACTGCTTCCTCTGGCTCAAAAGGCTTCCCTCTCAGGGCCTCTAGCCAGTTCTTCTGCAGTAGATGTTGTGTTAGATACTCATCCATATCCTCTGTCGGTCTCGGTCTCATCTCTTTAAATGCTTTCTCTTCGATATATCTTGCCGCACCACTTAGATTACCGTATTTTTCTTTGACAATGCAGACTTTCTCGAACGGGCAATGAACCTTTTTGCTGCGAAGAAATTGTATTACTTTAGCTTCCGAGAATGCTGTCGTAACGAGAAGTTGGAACATTCTGCAGCGATGCAGATACTGCTGCTCTTCTCTGTACCTTCTCTTTCTTAGCAAGTACACATCTTTGTTGGTTCTTGTCGTCGCTCTTTTCTTCTTTCTGTTCGCTTTTCCTCCCAAGCTTTCTTCTCTTCCTTTGTGAGGTCTTTCCAGTTGGCAGGTTTGTCTGTCTGTGACTTCTGTCTTGTGGTGTTGGCTACCTCTCTGTCTCTGTTGTCGTGTTTGTTCTGTCTCTGTTTCTTCTTCTTCGTCTGATCCCTCTGGTGTGTCCACGTCGTGTGGTTCTCTCGGTTCTTCCATTTCTTTTGCTTTTCTCATCCTGTCTCTATCAAAACCATATTTTGTTTTTGCCGCTTTATGGTCTTTAAAAGCATCATCGAACATATCCCCGAGAGTTGTGCTAATATCATAGGCATACTCCTCTATCTGATAACAGCAACTCTGCAAATCCTTTTTGTTTCCGCTAAACACCGGTGTGTGAGACATCAATTGTCTCATGTTAACCGCATGGTGCCGAAAATCGTTTCCCCAGCGGCTCATAACCGTTGATTAGGTAATTACCCTGTCACTCACGGACCTAATACCTTTACACTCCGGTTTGCTGAGGGACTCCGTTAGAAGCCACGATGCCAATCGACACTTTTAATTCGCAAGTAGATAGCAGAACTGACAAACTCAAAGGTAATAATGAAACTGAAATAAAGTCCGCACGACTGTAATTATTACACAATGGTTATTGTCCAACCCTGAAATGCCAATATAGACCGTTACGTTCGTTACCACTATTAACTAGAACTATACGGTCATTCGACTATACGAATAAATTACTTACCAGTCACAAAGTAATCACTAATAGTAAACTTAGTTATCCTACCAACGCCTTGGCGTTTTAAACTTGAGCAGCATCAATGTCTAAGCCGGTGACGATCATGTTGACCTGGAGGGCGCCGATGACCTCCGAGCCAGAGCCCATGCAATCAACCAACACCCTGCTCTGCGGGGAAAGAACATCAGAGATGATTAGTTTGGACAGCTCCGTGGGTTTTCAAACACGTTGGCTCGTTCCTCCGGTCGCCCAGTAACTTTCTGTTTTCTGGTTGGGACCGGAACAGAGTAAACGTTGTGACGATCAAGCGGGTTCCTGGGGAGATTGAGCGTAAATGCATTCTGGGGTGGGTAGAACGCAACCATGATGCACTCCACGGCCTTGGTCCACTTCTGGACGTGTCCCTGGTAATTGTGGCGCTCCTTGTACCAGAACACATGCTCGATTGTTTGGTAGTTACACTGCTTCAAAGCTTCGACCAAGAGGTTGTACTGAGACAGATGGTGATGGAAAACGACGATGCGCCTGTTAACATTGCCGACAACACCGAACTGGTTGAGTAATTTCACGACCCTCTCCTTGTTGATTTCAGTAGTGTCAGTAACAAGTTCGGAAATGTTGTAAGGAAGGTCAGGGTAAAGCAGGTCTGGAACAAACAAGACACAAACACAAGGAATGAAGACAAGAAAAAAAAACAAAATTTTGCATATTTTCAATTGAGGGAAAAGTCAGGGAGACCAAACTTGCCATCCACGAGCGCAGCGTTGGAGGCCATGTTAAACATGTCCTGCACCAGAATCGTAGCGTTGCAGAAATGGATCTGCTGATCTTGAGAGATAGATGCTTGTCAAAAAAACCGAAAAAAAAATTCAAAACAACGAGCATGAAAACAAGAGGTCTCAGAACCTGTGGCTCTTCAACTTTTTCGCCAGAGGCACGTTTAACTGCTGCCTTGATCCAGGTCTTCACGTAAGCTTCCAGGTTCTCAGGGAGAGCGCGGTCCTTCTTTTTCTTGTGGTAGAGGATGTTCACAGTGCGACCAAAAGATTTTCTTGCCTGCTGCGTCCTCAAGCTGTGGGACGAATTCAACAAGACCCTCCCACTTCTTGGAGACTTAATGGCCATCGATATCGAAAACCCTCATGTGGTCAGCAAGGTCCAGGATCATGTCTTGCAGCGAGATGAGGCAGACGTACTTATTCTGCTCCAAAAAAAACCTCTTCATGGTGTGCTTCACTTCGCCTGCCTTGACTTCTTTGAGGTCCTCAATCAATTGCTGCATTTCTTCCACTAGACCGGGCTTGTCCTTGCGGATGTTGTGAAGTTCGTTGATGCTGTCGATGATTGTCTGGTTCTTAGGCATGTCAGGGCGAACGCCACCAGGGGAAAGAAGCTTTAACCAGCACTTCCAAAGATCACCTGTGTTCGAAGAGACGTAAGTCCACATTGAACCGCAAGTCGGCAAGGCGATGTTGTGGGAAAGGGCGAAGTCCTTCTTCCATGTAGTCAGAAACTTGCTGACGGAAGCATCCTTCTGGTCCCTGAGACGAGCAATTCCAGCGTAACCTTGATCGTGCGCAGAAATGCAGTTTTCACCAAATGTGTTTTAAATTTACGGTGGACGTCAGCAACAATGCTCTCGAAGGCGCCAATGAAACTGAAGGATGAACGACCTGCATCGTTCCAACGAACGTAGCGAAGAGCTTCAAGGTGAATGACTTGGAATTTCGGGTTCTGAGGTTCGAGTTTGTAAAGTTGCTGAATTGCATGACTGGAATGAAGCCCAACGATCGCTTGCAGAGGAATCCTGGATGGCCTTGCGAAGAAAGTTCTTGATCTGTCCCTGGCCCTCGACCGGCAGGCTCGTGAAGTCCATCTTGGGCCTTTCCTGTTCTACAAGCCCTACCGAAGTCCACAAAGCCTGAAAGTCTTTGAAGGTTCTCTCGTCAACGAAAGGAGTGGAATCCAAGAGAGGATTGTCAGAATCGTCCAGCCCAAGCTCTCCAGGATTGACAACTTCGCGCGAATCTTTTATCCAACCGACCCACTGGATCTTCTGGCTGGGATCCTGAGACTTTTTAAAATTGTCGACGAGTTGTTCGACATGTTTTGGGTCGAGCGCACGATCGGTGACAGCCCTGTGAGGTTGGGTAGCGATGGCGTCCGGAATGGCCTCCACGTTGCGGTAATTATAAGTCATGCTGGCAAGGGCTTTGGTGGCTTCCCTCACCTTCTGCTTGGTGTCTGCACAGAACAAGCAACCAAAAAATATGACATATTTTTCAACACAAGAAAAAAAGAAAAAAGAGCTGGCCCTTGATGTACTCATTCTTCTCAGCAGCCTGCTTGTCAGCGTCGGAGACATTCCTGCCCATGCCCTTTTTGCCCTTCATCTTGCGCTTCTTCTCTGCTGGTTCGGACACTTCCGGCGAGGCCTCAGGTTTGCGCTTTCCAGATGGTTCAGGTGTGGAAGGAGACGACGCCGGAGACAGGGGACCCTGGGCTGCGGGAGAAAACGACGAGGGTGAAGAGGCGGTCGAGGCAGTGGCGGAGGTGCTCCTGGCCTGAGGCGTGGTGGGTCCAACCGCGGATGGTTCCAAGCAGGAGGTTAAGGAGACAATCGCTGATTCCCAGCCTCCCCCGGCTGACCCTGCCTCTGTTTTCCATCCCAGCAATGCTCTTGTTCGTGCTGCATCCCGCGCCGCGAGTTCTCAGGGTTGCAGCTACTGAGATTGCGGGGGCCGAAACCGAAGAGGCACTTCCACCCGCCGACAGTGCCGTTGCTTGTCGTGTTTCTGCTCAGCTAACTGCAGGCAGGCCCCAAAGCCCCGCATCTGTAGCCCCTGCTGACACACAGCCTTCGGGCTCTTTGTCAAGTAGTTCTTCGAGCTCTTCATCGAGCAGTTCCTCAACATCCACTCAATTGCGAAACATCCCCTCGACCAAAAGGCAGCCCAAGACGGTTGAAAAATATTGCATACTTTCAACACGAGACAATGATGACGCATTATAGATTAGCAGCAGCGAGCAGGCCAACTCATGATGACATGGTAGAGTCGGCAAGAGAAATTTACGTGTTGCGGGAAGCAAAGCCGAAGAGACTCAGAAAGGAACGCAGGAAGGATAGAGAGAGAAAGAGAGAGGGTAAGGGAGGGAATCTACTGCTAGGAGAGGGAGAGGGAGGAGAGAAAGGAGGAAAGAGAGAGAAACACAAGAAATGGACAAAAAACGGGAAAGGGTAAAAGGGCGAAGGTAATGGGGGTGATAGTTCAGAGCAGGAATGGTGGCTCACGGCAACATGCTACAACTGCTATCAAACTGGACACACTAAGCGTTTTTGCCCCAAACTCAAGCCAAACCCGAAACGAACCAGTTCAAAGTTTGCTCACTCAGATAGTAACTCCTCAAAAGAAAAGCACATAGACAAAAATGGCAAGTTTCTCAAGAAAGGAGCCAAAGGAGTTACTCTAATGAGAGGAGAAGTAGGAGAGGAGGGTGAAGAGGAAGAAGGAGATAAGTCTGAGGGGGAAGACAGCTCTGAAAAGGAAGAGTACGAGCTAGTCATTATGGATGGTGGAGAGGATGCAATGGAGGGAAACATTGAAAGTGGGGAAAGAATAATTGCTCGTGAAGCTGAGCAAGAGGGCGAGGAGGAAAGTGAGCCTCAAACGGAGCAAAGTGACAACAAACCCTTGGAACAACCCACTAGAGCCCGTGGGGGGGGGGGGGGGGGGAACTGTCGAGTGCTCCATTGCAATTGGCTCGAAACACACTCCGAGACAGACCCCACAACCCTCCACAACGCACTCTCACTAGTGCTCAACACCCCGACACCTCTACAACAACAACTCCTGCCCTCACAACCTCTCCAGACACGCAACGCGTGCAACCCTCACCATTGCAACCAAAACCCTCGCAATCAAAAGAGAAAGAGAAAAGGAAAGAACAAGAGAAACCGACACCCACACCCCCTCAGAACTCTAGACAGAGAAAGAAAGAATCACCACATCCCACTACATCCACTCCTCAGAGCAACACAACAGGCCCACTAACCATTCTTTGTCAAGGGCTAAACTGGAAGGGAGAGCAGTGTGGAGTTAAGTTTGGACAGGGGGGGGGGGGGGGGAGTTGGGGTAAGGCGGGGGAGGAAGCAAAGAGGCTAGCGTATGCAGATTTGTGCGGGTATCATGCTCGCCAGGACCCACTATTTCCGTCTATTGATCTATCACAAGACCCGTCACGTCGCCCACGCCCCTCCCGTGACTATCCATCAGAGAGTGAAATGATACAAATACTGAGAGAGAGGGAGGGAAAGGGGGCGAGTGCACAGCAAGTTTCGCTCAAAGATATGGCAAAACCCGGGAAGAAAGATTCGCTAAGTTCCACAAATATCGGGCAAAAAGACAAGCAAAGTGTCGGAAAACCCGCTAAGAAAGTAGTTAGTTCAGTTTCACGGAATGATGCTGTTTTGCCAGGGAACGAGGCAAGGACCGGCGAGACTAGAGCTGAAGGGGAGACTGCATTCACTGAGGCTGTTGAGCGTGCAGGAGGGACAAGAGAAGGGAAGTCTTGGCTCCCATCGCTACTGCCACAAGGTTCGTCCCCGTATGATAGAGTAGGAGATAGTGTAAAATCACAAGCACAGCAGGCAAGTGACACACACACACGACACACCTGTGGGGAAGAGCAGTAAAAGAGACACAGAACACGGAAAGGTGATAAACTTTGAAGAATTTAAGAGAATAAGTGAACAGCTGAATAACATGTGTGTAATAGACGATGAGACAGGAGATGTCGTGAAAATGATGAAGAGGGAAGGAGAAAGAGTGGCTGAAGCAGACGGACTGCTGACAGATGTGTTTTGGGCTGTTAACGAAGTATTTCTGAAGCATGCAGCAGGCACACCACTGACCACGAGAGAAAAAGTCGTAGAGAAAAGAGCAGCTAAGAACACTCAAAGTACGAAAGCTAAGGAAAGAGCTAAGTGGGAGTGTGAGTACAGACATAGCGAAGGACATCCAAGACCTGAGAAGACTGAGATAGCTAGGCTGCTATACGCACTGACGAAGGGAGCAGAACCGATAGTAGTGAAAGAGGGATTGTGTTACGACCCGGACGGCAAAGAGAACGAGTCTTACTCAGAACTTTTAGCCATAATAGATTATGGGATACTCGACATGGCCAAGAATCACGACAATCAATTTGCCCTTTCGATAGTGAGATCGATGCCTCACTTGATGAAAATCTGGCACGAGGTAGAAGCGAGGGGGGGTTCGTTGAACACATATTTGCGTAAGTTACACCCGGGCGATGCCCATAAGTTCTTCAGTCCAGAACAGGCAGCACAGAAGAGGAAAGAGTTTGATAGGAAAAGACGGGAAATAGACGGACACCCAGACCCAGAAGAGGATGATGAGTATGATCCGGAAAACCTTAGGCCTAGAACACTCTAGAACCTCAGAAGGGATGAGGGCAGGTATACCCATAAGCTACGGATCGTACTGTGAAGCACAAGAAGAGCTGGACTGGATGTATGAGGAGAGATTCGAACGAGAAAGGAAGGACAGGCTCCAGAAAAAAGAGAAAGAGGAGGACGAGGAGCAGGATCACAACCTCATGGTAGACGACAGCACGACGGTAGGTCGCAAAGAAAAGATGATAGTGCAGGACAGTGGATCGTCAAGAGACATAGCCTGTACACCACACATCTTGCGCAACGTTCGAGAGATAGAACCCGTCAACTTAGTCACCGGAAACGGAGAGAGTACGGTGAGAGACATGGGGGAAGCACGATTGACAAGAATCGATGGATCGGGAAAGCCAGTCTTGGTAAAGAAAGATATGTTATTAGACACTAGGGTACCGGTTAACATCATGTCCACAGGAAACATGGACCACAACCACCACCGGTCTATCATTTACCAGAACGGACAACTTCTAATCCTCAAACACCCCATAAGGATAAAAGAATGTGACGTGACCGTGAGGGGGAGACTTACACCTGGCATGCTCTACCGCTGGGACAATGAAAAGGATAAGCCCCTCAACATAAACGAGCGTTTCGACCCCAAAGTGAAAGAGAGAAAGAAGAAGACGGGGTAGGCGGGGCGGGAATTCCCAAAGAGAGAGAAAAAGAGAGCAAAGAAGCGAGAGTAAGTGAGAACGAGGAAGCTAGAGGCAGCGTGCTATATGCTATGTATCCTGAGAAAGGCGAGAAAGGTAAACGGATTGACATTTATGTCATACATCAGTGTATTGGTCATAAAGCATTACCAAAGACCTATGCATTAGGCAAGGCAATGGGTAGAAAAGTGACAGGAAGCGAAGATAGAGTTAGATTTTGCAAAGCCTGTATGATGGGAAAAGCTAAAGTGTTGCCCCGATTTAAGGCTAATAGAATTAGGAGAGCGAGTTACCCTTATGAGATTTTGCATGTAGATACTTCCGGACCATGGGCGGTCATGTCAATTCACGGTAAGTACTTTAAATTTTGCGTAACAGACGATTACTCGGGGTACATTAAGGATTTTTACTTACGTTACAAGAACGAGTTCGTAGAGTGTTTGAAGCAAGCTGTAGCATGGTTTGAGAGGCAGACAGGAAGGAAAGTCAGACAGATCACTTGTGATAACGAGTTCGATGTCCCAACTGAAATCATAGAGTGGTGGAAGCCGCTTCAATTCATTTGGAAGACTAGTGCTTCAGGTGACAAAGATTGCAATCCTATAGCTGAGAAGGTCAATGACATCACAGCCGGACCAGCCCGGGCCATGCGGTACGAGGCTAATGCCTCCACAGTTTTGGGCAGAGATGGAGCATACTGCCACAACCTTGCACAACATTCTGCCGGCCACGACAGGACCTAGAAAGGGCACTTCCCCTTTTGAGCAATGTCTAGGCTACAAGCCAGCTATCCGACAACTCAAGCCTATAGGATGTTTAGGTGTAATGTACATAGGAAAGCAGGTAGGAAAAGGAAACTATAGGGGAAAACGCGTGATATTGCTTGGATACGATGTATTTAAGGAACTATACAGAGTTTGGTCGCAAGATCATTACGTATACTAATGTGCGTAATGTACGCTTTGACCCCAATATAGTTGGTAAGGAGGCTCACCCATCCAGAGAAGTCAAATGGGACGACGAGGAATCTGAGGGGGAGAGTAGTGATACCGGTCAGCTAGAACAGCCAATAGACGAACCCGAACTTAAGGTAGAGGGGGAGTTAGACAAACATGAGGAGCAACATGAAGATAAGGGCATTCACGGTCCAGATTCCGGTCTCCCATCAGAGTCAAAGATAGAAATAGCTAACAACAGGGATGATGGGCTAACACCCGTCACATCGTTAGAGGCGCAAAGCCCCAAAGCAGACCACCCTAGTAGGAGGTACATAGAGGGAGACGCGCCTCATAAGGGCCTCACTTGGGAGCAAAGTGACAAAATCACATCAGCTAACATAGTGAGAGGCCTAGTAGGAGGTACGTAGAGGGAGACGCGCCTCATAAGGGCCTCACTTGGGAGCAAAGTGACAAAATCACATCAGCTAAGATAGTGAGAGGGAAACGAGAAGCAAAGGTTAGGACACCAGTTACACAACCACCTCCAGAAAAGAAGGCAGCAGTAAAAGCAGCTAAATTGACAGGAGAGTTAGTGTGCCGGGAGTAGCTTTCGGAGAAGAATGGGCAAAGGAAGAATATGGAGACAATAGGCAATCAGTAAAATGAGAAGGAAAAGTCTTAGAATCGTGCGAGAAGGGAGATAGACTTAAAGTCCGTAAGATGCCTAAGCCCAGCCACTTCCGTTGCATTGGTCTACAGATGTCCCATCTCGACTCACTTCACCTAGTAGATAGATAGATATATAGATAGATAGATAGTTGACGACGGTCAAGTAGAAAAGATGTTATACAGCGAAATTAGAAAGTATCGGATAGATAGATTAAGACCAGTCGGAGAACAAGAGCACCCCGAGATGTCCGCAGAAAGTATCGTAGAGGATCATACCACTGCGTTACTGTACCTGACATTGAAGGTACCAAAGGCAATCGTAGATGAGGGTTTAACTGCGAAAGAGTTGAAAGCGGGAATGGATAAAGAGATTGAAGCTCTGAAGTCTTTTAACACTTAGACGTGGGTAAGCCCCAAGGAAGCGAAAGAAAAAGAAGTAAAAGTAGTGAGACTCACGTGGGTACATAAAGTCAAACTAGACGAGAAAGGACGTAAGTTCATTAAGTCAAGGTTAGCTTTGCGGGGAGATATGCTAGAGCCAGGAGTTAGCTATAACCCAGATCAATTGTTTGTACCCTGCGCCGCGCATCGCTCATTACTCTTTTTGTCTAAACTTGCAGCATGGCATGGACATAAGCTATACGGTATAGACTTCAAAAATGCTTATCTAAATGCACGAATGCATGATCCTGTTTATGCTTATGCACCCGATAGGATAGACAGTGAGGAGCATGAAGGCATGATATGGAGAGTAGATGGAGCTCTGTATGGCGCGCCGCAAGCTGGTAGGAGATGGTATGAGATTTAGCGCCTAAGTTAGAGGAATTAGGATTCAGGTTACTAGACTCAGATTTATGCATGTTCGTAGAAAAGGATAAGCCAGTAAGAGATGCTATCATAGGTATTTTCCATGTAGACGATCTTATTTTCTCAGCTCCTAACGAACGAGCATACGACCGTTTCGCTAGTAAACTAGAAAAGTTTTATCCTCTTAAGCGTTTGGGAGTGGCTAAGGAGTTTAAAGGAATAGAGATAGTTCAGGAAGGAGGATGCATTTTATTGCATCAGAATAAGCATCAGAAACAGATTTTAAAGGATGTAGGATATGCTATGTTAGACCAGCAAGTACTTCAAGTGCTGAACATGAGCCCGAGCCCATGGGAGAAACAAGCGCTCTTAGAAAACATTCGATACCTAGTCTGGTAGGGGAACTTTTGTTTCTAACTAAGATGACACGTCCAGATGCAGATCAAGCACTGAATGCAGCTAGTGTAATGCAGACAGTAAATCCAGGACTTGCTTATGCTCTGTTAGGTAGGATCTTTAGGTATTTGAAAAGTTCGTATCGCGGTATTGAATTTCACGGGCCTAGATCATCGCAAGAGGGAAGGACATACCCGCGAATTACTCTGTGGCCCGATGCAGCACACAAGGTCTGTAAGAAAACCGGAAAGTCACGTACAGGATTTGTAGTGCTTTGGGGAGGAGACCTGGTAGCTTGGTTGTCAAAGCGACAGACTAGAATTACATTTAGTTCTAATGACGCTGAAATTTTCGCAGCAGCAGAGTGTATGCGGGAAGGATTGGCTATCCGACATATCACGGCGGGAAGAATTAGACATAGCACAGGACCGATAGAGCTTTATGAAGATAATGCACAAACTATCTTAGCAGCAGAAAGGGGAATGTCAGGACCACGCACTAAACACTTACCCCTAGAACTTCATTTCATTCATCACGCACAGAGAGACAATGAGATTAAATTTGTGAAGGTAGGAACTAAGAAACAAATCGCAGACGTACTAACTAAACATGTTCCTAAGGATCAATTTGAATATCTCGTAAATAAGTTTATGGTAACTCTTGATCCATGATTTTATATTTCAAGTCTGCAAACTCACCATAAATACACAAATTTACACAAAGTCAAATTATGTTGTTCTTTTGTGAGTTTTCTCTCTTTGAAGTGTGCAGGAATGTTTCTTGCGCAGGTAGTTGAGCGGCATGTTGAGGCGATGTTCCAGTCGAAGTGAAAATCGAGCGCGAATGCGAAGCGCGTGGTTCGGACCACCATCGGTCGCATTGTGACGAGAGCGGGAAAGGACATGAGCCATCGGAGCCGACTATACATCGCGTAGTTTTTATATTGGTGGACTGGCGGAATTAACTAATTATATTGGTGAGTCAATAATGTAATTCAGTTTACGTACTGATATGGTTATACGTCAAGGACCTACTGCTAATGTTTTAATCATATTGAGATGCAATCGCTGCAAAGAAGCAAAGGTGGTTGGACTGGAATAGAATGGTGATTCTTCAGTTTTGTGACTTAACAATCATTTCATTTTTCAACTTGAAATGATAGCAATTTGTCGCATCGTAGTAGTTATTAATCGCAGATGCATT
>WBZZ01005473.1:87500-92500 GCA_019918135.1 Paulinella micropora
GAAGCTTTGTTATTGTTGTTGGGTTCCTGGCTGCTATGTTATTGTTGTTGGGTTCCTGGCTGCTATGTTATTGTTGTTGGGTTCCTGGCGTACATGTTTATGCTTTTTTAAGGGTTGAGCTTTAAATAACCCCACTCGGGTCTTCTTTTATCGAGCTCACCACTCGGTGGATGGAGGCCTGGGGTAGACTTATACGATGTTTTTGATGCTAGGTTCCGTCTCCAGGGATTCGACTGGCATCGCTGCTTTGCCTCACCGCACTGCCTCACCCACACATCCACGTTGGCACACTGTTTCTCCTCTTGCTCTTGTACCTATGTCGCACACAGCTATGAGCTCACGCCGATGAGTGGTTGTGACGAGGTGCACCCAGCTGGATTGCGGGCGAGCCACGGCGGCCTCGCTCTCGCTCTCTCTCTCTCTCTCTCTCTCTCTCTCTCTCTCTCTCTCTCTTTTTTTTTCTTTTTTTTTTTTTTTTTTTTTTTTTTTTTTTTTTTTTTTTTTTTTTTTTTTTTTTTTTTTTTTTTTTTTTTTTTTGCTTTGCTTTGCTTTGCTTTGGGCGAGGCCTAGCTTTCACATGGGCGGGCTGAGCCTATGAGGGGCGCATGATAAGCGTTCCATTGATTTATGAGACGGGTCCCAATTACTGAGAGACTCATGTGAGTTGCTCATCATAATCATGGCTCTTGGCTCGGGGTGGCCTCTGGAATCACAAGGGGTGGGCACTGGGGGAGGGGGTTGTGTTCAGAGGGTCACCGCGAAGGATAGTCAACCAAACTACTGTCGGTCGGAGTTTGTACGAAGGCGAGAGGCCCTACACCTTACCACAAGCCTTGAAACGACTAAATGACCAAAGTAACGACGGACCGGAACGGGGCTCCTGGCTCACCCTCTCTCTCAGCACTCTTCGTGCTCATCCTGCGGATGCCATGGGGTTGCTCTGGCGGAGGGTTATGGGGTGGTGGGTACACGTGCACGGGCCTGTCACTCTGTGCCATCGGTAGATGACTCACTTGCAGCGTTTATCGGACGCAGGGTGGTTTGCCACGACACCTACCTCGATGATGCACAGCGGGTCCTGCCTCGTGCCTGGTTACGGATGCAGGTGAGTGTTTGTGTGTATTCCTATACATACGTACACGTATGCTTTTTAAGGGTTGAGCTTTAAATAACCCCACCTGGGTCCTCATTTATCGAGTTTACAACTCGATCAATGCGGCACCGGGGTCCCATACCACTTATGTCAGGTTCTTATGCGAAGAGCGCGGCCGCTAGTGCTGGCCCTATGGGTCAAGGCGGTAATCCTTCAGGTTTAGACGTTCCCAGTGGGAGTGCACCTGCAGGTGGCGATGGCTACTCGGCCGGGGTGGGGTGGTCGAGTGCTCGCGTACCTGACGGGCAACCTGAATCACGTAGAGCCAGCAATCCTGCTGCATCTCGATCACCCTCCCCAACCTCGGAAGAGAAGTCACGTCCGGAAAGGTCTGGTCACGGCGTGTGGCAAGCGGTACCGCCACCGAGGAGGTGGCGGAGGAAGGTACGAAATGAGCTGGATAAGAGATGTTGCATAGTATGGGGGCTATCGCATGTCTCTCAGACAGTGGTCATGGCGCGAGAGCTCCGAATTCTCGGTCTCGGGGAAGTCGAGGTGGAATTCGCAGGTAGCGGGCGGCATTTGCGGATTAAATGTGCGTCTTGTGAGGAGGCGGAGAAGATGGTGCGGCTGCTGCGGGAGCGTAAGTTCTTCACGGGAAAGGTTCACGTTGCGACGGGTAGGACTTTCCGGGAAAGAGAGAAGCAGCGGGCTGCACGGGGGGGTGCCCAGTATGTAGAGATGCAGAGGGAGCTTCGCAAGCAGGGGTTTGGCTACTGGGTGCTCGACGTGAAGTCGACGAGCCCCAGGGCGAAGCCTCAAGCGGTGAATCTCCCTTGGCGGATTGGGGCGGGATGCGGGAGCTGGAGGAGCTGGGGCGGAGGGTGCAGGATGGGCCGTGGAGGGTGGCGGAGGGCTCCAGGCGGGCTCAACCGAAGCGCAGGCATCGGCACCAGCTTCGTTCTTCCCAATTTGTGAAAGGCTTCCCACTGAGGGTGGCCTCACATAATTGGCAGGGCAAAGTGGGTGCGGATAGCCCAGGCTTTGGGGAATGGCCGGAGCACTACAAGGAGCGAGGCTGGGCGATCGTCGGAGTCCAGGAGCACAACCTATCGTCGCAGAAGGTGGAGAAGCTCCAAGTCGACGGCTTCGCAGTCCTCGGCAAAGCGGCTGCAACTGGTGCGGGCTCGCGTCTCTTGGGGAGTCTTGACGTTGGTGGCCAACTATCTGCCACCGTGCGCTACCATTGTACAGGCGCCTGTTCCACACGCACAGCAATTGTGGGTGAGGCTGTCGTCTGGGAGCGCGACGGCGTCGGATGTGTTCGTCGGCAACGGCCGAGGTAGACCTTGATACCGACCACAAAGCTGTGTGGGCGGAACTGGTCTGGGGGGACAGCCACCCCCCAAAAAGCAGGTAAAGAGGTACAAAGCATTCAAGGCAGAGCGCTTGATAGGCAGGGTAGTTGAGGGTAAGGAGAGTGAGCTGTCTAAGCTTAGGTTGAAGTACGACGAGACCTTTGCAGCTGGTATATCGGGGCTGTTGCCAGATGGCCTCCCAGATCTATCAGCAGTGGAGGACCCGGATGAGCTTCAGCAGGAGGTAGATAGGGTCGCTAGCTTAGTGGTCCGAGCTTTCACGGGCGCAGCCGCGAAGGTCTTGGGAGTTCGGGTGATTAGGCCAGGGTTTACTAATGCATGGTTTGATGAGAGTCTTAGGGAAGCGATTGCGCGACGGAGAGAGGCATACGGCCTCTGGCGAAGGAATGAGGCCAACCGAGAGGCCTGGCAAAGATATAAAGAAGCGAGGAAGGCGGTCAGAAGGTTATGCAAGGAGAAGAAGGAGCAAGCGTGGAAGCGGGTCCAGAATGACACCGCTGCCAACTTCAGGAGCGCTACCATGGCCACGTACTGGAAGCTGTCAAGCGTTTGGGCGGGGTTCGGCGGTCCAAAGCTTCTGCTCCTGTTCGGAAGCCCGATGGCACTCTGGCATGCACACTCCGGGAAAAACTACAAGAATGGGAAGAATACCGCCGACGTATGGTGGTCCCCAAAGAAAAAAAACCAGTTTTTGGAGGATGCATGTGTAGAGGAAGTCGGTTCCGATGAGGAAGCAGCGCGGATTGAGCCCGAGCGGAAGGCCCGCGAAACCTTTCAGTATAACGACAACCTGCGCGACCAATTCGAGGCCATGGCGCAAGCCGAGGAGATCCGGACTGAGACGGGCCCGCTGGACTATGATTACACCGAGAAGGAAGTGGAGCTCTGCCAGGAAAATCTCCAGAATCACAAAGCGTGCTCACCGGATAAGATCAAGAACGAGATGCTCAAGTACGGCACGCGGATTGTGAGCTTTCTGGTGCGCTTCTTCAACTGGTTGAAATCGTGCGAATACACCCCCAGCGACTGGGGCAAAGCGATTATCGTCAACATCCCAAAAGGAGGCGACCCAACCGATCCGGAAAATTGGAGAGACATCGCGATTCTGAGCTGTCTGGGTAAGATGTATCTGTCCCTTATGGCGGCGAGGCTTACGGCTTTCATCGATCAGCCGGGCAGGCTTCGCCCAGAGCAGGGTGGGTTCCGGCCAAAACGTAGTACGGGGGACCAGATTTTTGTCCTTAAGGAGCGTCTGCGCCTTAGACAACAAGCTGGCCTCCGTTCTTTCGTTTTGTTCGTGGATCTGAGAAAGGCATTCCCTACGGTTTGGCGGGCCGGGTTGTTTCAGAGGCTAACCCAGATGGGGGTACAGGGCAAGTTCTATCGCATTCTGCGGCGTTTTTACCGAAGAACGTCATCGCGAGAGCTAGTCGATGGCGAACCCACTGGTGAAGTGCTGGAAGAGATGGGAGTTCAGCAAGGGTCGCCGTTGTCACCGTCGCTGTTCAACGTCTTCATGGATGAGCTAACGGTCCGAATCGCGAAAGATTTGGAGATCGAGGACCTCAACCGCATCGAAGACATACGGACCCTGCTTTACGCCGACGACGTTGCGGTAATTGCGCATAGTGTCACGGAGCTTCAACAGATTGTAAATGTCGTGGCGACATTCGTGGAGGACTATCGGCTTGAAATCAACCTGAAACCGGGCAAGACGGAAGTCATGCCGATATACGGGCACGCCAAGTCAAAAAAGTCGCCCCCATGCGTGAGGTTCCGGGGCAAGATTCTCAACGTCACCGACCACTACAAATACCTGGGAGTTCTGCTCACGGACACCCTCTCCGATAAACCGCAAGCGAAGCGGGCGGCGGAAATCACCGTAGCGGGAACGGCTGCCTACTACCCCCTCTGGATTGCCCACGAAGTTCCAGCGCGTCTTCGGCTGATGAATTGGCAGCAAATGGTTGGCGCAAAGTTGCTTTACGCATCGGCTTTTTGGGATCTGCCGGGCGCCAACAAGCTGAGTAAGCTGGAGGGCGCGTTGGTAGCGCCCCTGCGGGTCATCTTGGGTGTTGGTACGCGCACAAGCGGCTGCATCACCAGGGGTTTAGGCCGCACGCCGAGTTTTAGCATCCTTGCCAAGGCGGCCCGGCTTCGGTTCCTAGGGCGCATCGAGTTACTGGGCAACACAGCGCTAACACGCAGGCTTTACAACACGGGTCGGTGCAAATGGAAGGAAGATACGGAAAATTTGAGCTTAGCAGATCACAGGCTGCTGGAGGGCTTGGATGCGCTCAAGCGGGTCGTGAACGAAGATGGCACGGTAGATGATAAGGACTGGCGGGCCGCTCTGGCGAACTGGAACGAGGTGGTAAAGCAATGGTCTGTCCGGCAGGAAGTAGCTGGCTGGGAGCGGCAGGCTAAGCCCTCTGATGGGCTTAGGGTGCTGCTTAGCCAGATGTCTTCCCGCTCTGCTTTCCCACTTTGGCGGGCGCTGGAGGGGGGAAGTCACAACCTTATCAGAA
>WBZZ01005474.1:0-37500 GCA_019918135.1 Paulinella micropora
AATAAAAAATAAATAATTAATATATAATGTCAATGAGCGAATGGATTGTCTTGTAAGGCTTACTCTGCTAAGCATAACATAAGCTATGGGAAGCATTGAAAAAAGCTGGTAAGGCATACAGAAAGCAAAGGGGGCAGTGCGGAGTTGTCGGAGGATGTCTATTTGTCTTCGTCAGATAGAAAAGGTGCGGACGGATGGAAACCAGTCGCCAGCAAAGAAAAATCAACAGTGTATGAAAAAGATGGCAAAGCTATTGTAGCATTTAGAGGCTCGGCAGATAAGCGGACTTACTCACAGATGTCGCATTAGTAAAGGGAGTATTGAAAAGAACACCGAGATACAAAGAAGATCAGAAGCTTGTTGATGAGGTTATAAAGAAATATGGTAAGGATAATGTAGAGCTAACGGCCATAGCCTTGGCGGGACGATAGCAAAAGACCTGAGCCGACAGACTGGGGTAAGGGCGACCACATACAATAAAGGCAGTAGCACGAAGGACCTAATTGAAGGAGTGATTGACCGAGTGGCGGTGAGGGTAAATCCAAAAGGTAAAAGGGCAAAGACCGCGAAGCTAACGACGAACTACCGAACCGCATTTGACCCCGTATCGTTAATGGGTGCTACGGCCGTAAATACTAAGTTAGTCCAACCAAAAAAAGGAAATCATACCATTAGGAGCTTTAAGGGTAGTGGCAGAAAGGCAAAAAATAAATTTTTCTTTTATAAACTTTTTTTCATTTAACATCCAAACGGTCTTGTTTCAATCGCATTACCGCCTACAGCGGTAGCTGTGTCTACAATACCTATAATATTTCTTTTAGTCTAAGTAAAGCTGAATATTTTTTCTAAGTATTCACTCGTTATTTTTTTCTGTTGTTTATCTCTCGTTATCTTGCTGTTTTCTACAATAACAACTTTACCAGATTTTTCAATTCGTTTAGCTATCAATTTTTCTTCCTGAGTTTTAAGCAACTCTAACAATTCATTCTTGCCGTTCTCAATAAGGTCGTTGTTTTTTAATTCCAAGTCCGCAACTAATGACACTTAACATATTTGGTAAATTTAATGATTTATTGTTTTCATAATTCATACTAAAGCCTTTGACTTTCATACTTGCTTTGCCGTTATCTAAGACATATCCATAACACTTTGGCCCTCCTCCGATAAAGGTCGTAATCTTTGCTCCGTGTAGTTCGTCCGTCCATTCGCCTAACAACTTACCCGTTTTCACATCTGTTTCGCCTTTCGTTAAGTCTGTTGTGTATATGACACTGTCGTATCGTGGTATAGAACTCTGTTCTCTAGTTTGTCCATCATCTCATATAGTCTAATCCTCGCGTGGCAAGTCGTAAATAAAGCAACTACAATATTTGTTTTTACGGGGTCGCTTACCGCATCTTGTTTAAGGTCATAACTCGCTTCTATTATTTTGTCGTTAATAATGTTTATGTTTATGTTATCAACTGACTTATCGTTCATGAACTTGTATAAGGTATCTTTATCTTTTATCATTTTGTTTTGAGTTTTGTTTTGCTTTTCGCCAAACTTGCCCCACAGGCTATTCAAGCACAACTTAGCAACCGCTCGCCGTCCTGGGTTTTCTTCTATCTTGTTTTCGTCCATCTTAATTCCCATCTTGACTTCCATACTGTCAATGTAGTTTCTTTTTTTTGTTCTTCTATAATACATCCGTCAGGATATCCGCTTGACTCTTGTTTAACCTTTAAGAAAGTTTTTATGTAATCTTTGAATAGGCTACTGCTCTGTTCCTTCCAGTACCATACCTCATATACCTTAATCAGCTTGTAGCCTTTGTCTAAGGCCTTGTAGATTTCAGGAGTTGCCCAAGTGCCCGTTATTGCTCGCTCGTTATCGGTGTGCTTACATTCGGTTTTCTGTTCAGTCATTCCGCACTTGTTGCATCAGTAATACATAAGCTTACCTCTATCTGCCTTAGGTAAAACGGGGTGTAGTAATCTTCTGGGCGGTACCATCTTAACCTTAGACACTCCGAAATATTCTCTGTTTATGATTTCGTTTCTCATAGACAGTCGGTCGTCATCGTTGTTTGGTCGTATGATTTCGTGGTGCCCGCTAGGGTAAAGGTCGTAAAACATAACAGTAGGATACAGAGAGCATATGTCAATGTATTTTCCGTATTCGCTGTTATGTCTAGACTTCCAATACAATGTAAGAGCATCCGTTCTACCCCCAAACATTGCCTCTCGCGGGTTCAGTCCTTCTTGTTCCGTAATTCGTTCGTTCGTATCTTCCGCTAGGCTTTCACTTGTTTTCATTAATCTCCATTCACATTCCCAGATAGTAATAACATTTGATACTCCAAAAAGTTTGCTTAATAAAACTTCTCTTTCTTTTATTTTTTTACATAGTTCTCCCATAGTCTTATTTTTCTTAATATTCAATGTATTGCTGTTGTAGCATTTCTGACATCCGTGCCAATGACACCCGTAAAACTCATAAGCGGTTTTCGTCTTTTCGTCCCAGCCATCAACATAAACATTTGACTGTCCTAAATTAAACATTTTCTCACCACCATTGAATGCGTGTTTGATATCCCTTTGGTCTAACCTGCTTCTGTAAGCTATCCATTCAACACAAGCCCGAGAGGTTATCCTGTTTTGCTTTTCAGCCTCCAACACAGCAATTGAATTCTCTGGCATAAACTTAGCCCGATACAAAGCCATAACACAACTAGCAATAGTTGTATATTGAAACGGGTCAATGCCGAATTCTAGAAACTGCTTTCTAAAATCCATACATCCCCTTCTCAAAATATCAACATCGCTATGACAGTATTCAGCGATTTCCTTCTGCATATCAAATGTGTTGTTTCTTTGGCTTTCATACCAGTCTAAGAATTCCGCTCTCTTCTTATCTTTCATCGTGTCGTATCCGTAGTGTTTTTTATGAGGCATCACACCAACATAATTTTTGTTCTTATCCGTATTGAAGAAGTGAGGAAAGAAACCCTTTTTAAGTTCTTTCAATCCGAATGTCTTAGGAAAATCAGCCAGAGGCATAGTCAAGAAACTGAGACTATCAATGAAGCGGTATTTCTTCAAAGTCATCATCATTACCTTACCGCCTTGATAAATGACGAATGGTGCTTGTCCGTTATCCACTAACCATTTAAGAATAAACTGACAGTCATATCCGCGACTGTTATGAGCAATGAATGTAAAGCCGTTGTGCTTAGATTCAAAAGCCCACTTACAGAAATCATCAATGTTCTTATGGATAACTGGCGGTTCCTTAGCATCGAAATACTGGCTTTCCGCGTGATTGACTATGTGCTCGCCCGTATCCTGTGTCGCTTCAAAGTCAAAGAATATGTATTTCTCTGAAAACGGAAGTATCTCTTTCTTCACGATTTCACATTGGTGTTCAAGTGGTTTCAGTTCCTTACAATTACGGCATTTCGCATAACCGCATTTGTGCTCATACGCTTTTGCAAGCGTAGCTTTGCAATCTTTCCTTCTGTAATTAAGCCCGCACGAAAGACATTTCGCTTTGATATCGCAATTCGTCCTCTTGTGGTTGTTGAAACATACCGTATTTGGAAACTTTCTATTACACGAATAGCAATCTGTCCAATTGCTTTTATCGTTAATACCCTTGCAGTCTTTGGTTTCGCAGATATTACATTTAGCTTCGCAGGCGTGTCGCTTTTGAAATCCTCTTAAGCATATTTCGCAGAAGTTTTCTTTACTTACCATAGACTTCATATTGGTTATGGCATCGTAGTGGTTCTCTGTCTTAAGTATGTAAAGGTTCGTAAGTCGCTCACCATTTTCATTAAGCAGGTCCGTCTTATAAACAATCTTGTCAGGGAATTCAACAATAACCAGATTGTATTTACTGTGGATAGCAAATGTATTAATTTCAGGAATACCGCACACATCCTGAATGACTTTCGCTTCTTCGTGCAATTTGGTAGCCATCTCTTCCTGTATCTTTCTGCCTTTCATAATCTGTGAGTATTTTGTATGTTTTTCAATTTTTGCTTTTACTACAACAATTGCTCTGGCTAAGCATATGTTGTCTGTATTATTAATTTGAATTACCCCTTTCTTTTTATATACATCAAGCTTATTAATTATTTGAAGCCTCGTTCCGCCCGTCGGCATTTCAACAGATTTCAAAACGAACCTAAACTTATCCATATTGGTTCCCTTTTCGTCTGTATAAAGGTATTCGTTGCTTTGAAATATTGTCGACAATCTTCCTAAAACTTCGCCGACAGAAATCTCGTTAAGTTTTTTTCAAACCCGTAGATACTGCTCCATAGTAATCTACAAACTTGATACTTAGACTAACCATACTACCTTGTCTCTGTCTTTTGATAAAGTCGTTCAGGATTATCTCAATAAAATTTACTACATCTTCCATACTGAATGAAGTAAAGTTGCCTCTAATCCTAACCCAATACTGGCTTTCATTAATGCCTAGAATGTGCTTCTTTCTGTCAACGTGTTTCATTTCGTAGTTTCCGTATCGCATTAAGTCTTTCACCCTTTCTTTTCTTTCTCTCACTTTCGCTTCAAACACTTTCGCCTCCAAAATAGGCGGTAATGGTGGTGCTACTGGAATACCTTGTTTCTGTTCCTCAAAGTAAACAGCACCTCTTACTCGGTTCAAGTAATTTTGGGCCGTTGTTGTATCCACCTTATACTTTCTCGTCTTCGGTATTATATACAGCACATCTTGACCCCTGACCCTTTTGATTTCATAATTGATTTTTTGTTCCCTAAATTTGTCCAACCTATAAGTCTTACCGTTGTAAGTGTGTGTCTCCATCTTATATATATATTGGTTAACAATTTTTTTTTGGAAATTAAATAATTATCTCAATCGTCTGCCCCCGCCGTGGTCTGCCGTGTGCTCCCCGTGTCTATATATACGGGGGGCCCTATGTTTAGATGGAAATTAGGGCGGGGCGGGCGGTGCGGGCTGGGCGGGCGGGGCTGGCGTGGCTTCTCTTTCTCTTTTTTCTCTTTTCAACCATTCTATTACACCTTCACCTTTTTTTGCTGATTTAGGGTTAAGATTTTTCCAAAGCCCAGCTCTGATTTCATCGCTAGAAATAATAAATGTTTTCAATACCTGATTTTTTAAAATCTTCTATTATTTTTTCCTCTTTTTGCTTTTCATCATTTTTTCGTTTATCAACACCAATGATATTCTTTTGAATATATTCTTTTTCCCATTCAATAAATTCTTGATGTTTTTTTGTTTGAAAATGTCTTCGTATTCCCGAGACATTAATTATGGAACCGCATTCGCATTCAAATTTTTTAGTCTCTGCCATTGTCTGCCCGCTTGTGTCCTATATATAGGGGCCCGCCTGTGTATAGATGATAATTAGGGCTGAAATGGGCAGAAAAAAATAGTATTGTCATTATATTGAAATGAGTCCGCAATGACAGTTATGTTCGCGGTAATGACAGAAATTACACCAATCATCACTGTCTCGTCTTTTATTAATATTTTGTATCATTCTTTCCCATTCTTCTTTTTTCTTCTTTTCTTCTTCTTGATTTTCAAGAAATCTTTTATGCTTTTTTGAGCTGAAATGAATCCGCTTTCGGTGCTCAGCGATATCAACTTCAGAACCACAATCACATTTGTATCGTCGTTTGTTTTCTGTCATCGTGTGCCTCTTGTTTGTTCCCCTGTGTATCCTTATATATTACCCTTCGTTTTGTTTAGAAGAAATTTTTTCTGTGTGTGTGTGTTTGATTTCATATGCCTTGCTTTGCTACTCCTATTGATTTCAACTCCGCATTCACACTTAAATGTTTTCTTCTTCCAATTCCTTTTCTTCTCTTTTTTGATTTCTTTTGTTTCCTTATCATAATTAACTTTCCATTCATCATACTTTTGTTTGACTTTTTTCTCGTGATATTTCTTTGCTTCTTCCATTGCTTGTTCTTGTGTTCTTCGTTTTCCAATACTAAAACTCTTAAACATCGTTTTACCTCCTTCTCTCCATTGAGCTTTTACCATCGGTCTCTTTTCATTATTCTTTATCATAATACATCCTTTTGAAATAGTAAATCTGCGACTTGTCTTTTTTTCCGTGTCGTCGTTTGTCATCCTGTATGTGTCTCTATATTTATGACTTTAATTTAAAATATTAAAATGTAACGGTTTCAATTGCCATTTTGTCCCGTGCGGGCCGGCCGGTGTGTGTCTCTGTGTGGCGGGGGCGTGTATTGAAAAAGTGTCCGGAAGTGCGACCCTATACTACTATATAGATATAGAATATATAGATATAGATATAGATATAGATATAGATATAGATATAGATATAGATATAGATCTAGATCTAGATCTAGATAGATGTAGATCTAGATCTAGATCTAGATCTAGATCTAGATCTAGATATAGATATAGATAGATAATAGATATAGATATAGATATAGATATAGATATAGATGTAGATATAGATATAGATATAAATATAGATATAGATATAGATATAGATATAGATATAGATATAGATATAGATATAGATATAGATATAGATAGATATAGATATAGATATAGACATAGATATAGATATAGATATAGATATAGATATAGATATAGATATAGATATAGATATAGATATAGATATAGATATAGATATAGATATAGATATAGATATAGATATAGATATAGATATAGATATAGATATAGATATAGATGTAGATATAGATATAGATATAGATATAGATATAGATATAGATATAGATATAGATATAGATATAGGTATAGCTATAGGTATAGTTATAGGTATAGCTATGGATATATTTATAGCTATTGGTACAGCTATAGGTATAGCTATAGTTATAGCTATAGGTATTGCTGTAGGTAGCTATAGGCATAGCTATAGGTATATATATAGCTATTGGTATAGCTATAGGTATAGCAGGTATAGCTATAGCTATAGCTATAGGTATAGCTATAGGTACAGCTATAGGTATAGCTATAGGTATAGCTATAGGTATAGCTCTGGGTATAGCTCTAGGTACAGCTATAGGTATAGCTATATGTATAGCTCTGTAGCTGTAGGTATAGCTACATATATATATATAGGTATAGCTATAGGTAAAGCTATACCTTTCTAGGTATAGCTATAGGTAAAGCTTTTGTATAGCTATAGGTATTGCTATAGGTATAGCTAGAGAAATAGCTAGAGATATAGCTAGAGATATGGATACAAATATTATAGATATAGATAGTACTATAGATACAGATAAAAGATATAGAAAGATGGTTGAGATTGCTATAGATTTTGATATAGAAAAAAAAAGTCTTTGGATCCGGCCTGAAGGGGTGTTCACTTGATTGTGGAATGTGACCATGGCCACACAAAAAGTTTGGACAATAACATGTCCATGGCCACAGGGCCAGCATTGTGCCAGCCATGGCCTTGAAAAATTCAATGGCTAGCACAATTGGCCACAGCGCTTCACTGTAAAGGAACACACAATTCAGGCCGGGTCCAGAAAAATTCAGAAACCTTAGATATTTTTCACATTTTTTTGTAAAAATGAGATTTATCGGTCGGAAAGCAATTATTTAAGATCCCTGAGGTCGGGTCTCGCTTTTTCGCTCTGAACCTTATTCGTCGTGCTCTCGTGTGCTTTCCAGGCGGAAGACCCCTCCAACTCTGCTCTTACTAGTGGAGCGTTGCAACAAGTGGTATTAGTGCGTTGCAACAAGGGATATTAGTGCGTTGCAACAAGGGGTATTAGTGACTAATACCCATTAGCTTGTTGCAACGCTCCACCTCACCATGAGTAATCTGAAAATAATTACGGAAGGAATGCGCGGAAGCTCGATGAAGAGCAGCAGTGCGCTGGTGAAGACCTTAGTAGAAGTAACCCTATAATTCTTTTTTCTTCTGCCTCCTGCCTTCCCTTCCACTACACGGACGGAATATATATCATCACTAACTTTTTTTAGTGATGAGCACTAAACTTGTTTAGGGGTTCACTTAAAATAAAACAAAAATTGTGTTAGTGATAATCACTACAGAGTCCAGTATCCTGAATGTAGTGATTTCAATGCAATCACTACGCTTGACCCTAGATTCTCCCTCATCATTTACAGAGTTAGTGATTAGCAATACCTGAAAATGGAAGTGTTTCCTTTTTGACAGTCGACTGTTACGAAAAAGTTAGTGATTTTAGTGATGAGCACTTAATATGTGATGATTACTAAAAAGTGAGTGCCCATCACTACATATATATTTAGTGACTGTCACTAGCAAGCACTGCTAGAACTCTACTTGTGAAAAAAAATTAGTGATGATCACTAAAAAAATATAG
The DNA here is from genome assembly GCA_019918135.1 of Paulinella micropora. Classification (NCBI taxonomy): domain Eukaryota; phylum Cercozoa; class Imbricatea; order Euglyphida; family Paulinellidae; genus Paulinella; species Paulinella micropora. The sequence continues at coordinate 8,340 of WBZZ01005474.1, forward strand.
TGATGATCACTAGAATCACTACAATTTTTGGAATTATGCAGCAGTAAAAATCTAGTGATGATCACTAACAAATTAGTGACGGTCACTAGCAACAGTTTTTTATGTATCTTGCGGGTGTCTGTAGTGATCGTCACTACAATATGAGTGCATCACTACAACATGAGTGCCCATCACTTATTCGTCACTGAATGGTACTGAGGAAGCAAAATTTTTGATAAATCGACGAAACGTAGTGCCGATCACTAGAAAAGATAGTGCCGATCACTAAACAAATTAGTTCAAACAAAAAAGATGGTAGTGATGATCATTATATTTTCGTAGTTCATCACTAACCAAGTAATTATAGGTAGTGATGAGCACTAACTGTTATTAGTGGTGATCACTAAATATGTAGTGTTACAGTAGTGCCCGTCACTAACTGTTGTTAGTGATGACTACTTAACACCTTTAGTGCCCGTCACTACTCTTGGGAGTGATGGGAACTACAGTTACTTAGTTCTCATCACTATACTTGGCTGGTAGCAGTGAATTTACTTGTAGTGAGCCATCGCCACAATAATTACTTAAGTGACCGTCACTACAGTCATAGTACTCATCACTACACAAAATTAGTGATTACAACTACACGCTTAGTGATTATCACTAATTACTGAGTAGTGGCTATCACTACATGGTTAGTGACTATCACTACATTTGTAGTGACTTCCCGATAGCCGAAAGCAACAAACCTAAGGTTTTTTGCTTTCAGCTATCAGTAATTCACTAAAAATGTAGTGATGAATCATGTAGTGATAGCCACTACACAGTAATTAGTGATTAAAGAAACCTGTCAACCTGTCCTGGCGATCATTTCCTGGCGATCATTTCTGCCCGCTTTCCACTTGGCTTACCGCTTCGTTTCCTTCCTGTTACAACTGTTGCTACATTCTCTTTCTCACTTACGCGGTCAACGTACATATAACTAGGTTTTTTAGTAGTATCACTCTTCGGGTGCTTGGCACGTTGCGTTGCGACCGTCTGCATTCTTTCCTTTGGATTACTGACTTTGCATGGCCTTGCCGTTGCAGATGCTGCCAGTACAAAGTCTTGAAGCTGTTGCTTGGTCATTTTCAAATATTGCGGCTTCGTGTGCGTGTCCCAGCCAGGCCAACCATAAACCACTTCTCCACATAAACCGTTATCCCTAGCTTTTTGTCAAAGGGCCAAACACCCTTCAATTTTTGCCCGTTCTGCATGGGCCACCTGCTGTACTGGTACATCTGGACTATCACATAATCTTCACTGAGGAATTCATTTCAAAGCCAAAAGCGCACAGTCCTGGATCTCCGTATTCGAACTCGCCGCCTGCTGCCAGTACGACGATATGCAGCTCCGGGTGGACTCCCCGTACAGACTGCAAGGTGTATTTCTGCACTAGCAGCACAGCAAGCATTTTGTAAAGCACATACAGGGTGATAAGATGTGGCACCTGTCACTAAATGTTTTTCGTCAATGCTCACTGTTCTAGTCGCTCTCTGAAAGGTTGCTCGACGCTTTCCAAATGCTTATCATATAATATTCACTCAATTTCTAGCGGCGTGAGATGTGAGTTTTCCTAATGTGGAAAATAACACAAAAGGAGAGAGAGAGAGAGAGACAGAGAGAGAGAGAGAGAGAGAGAGAAAGAGAGAGAGAGAGAGAGATATGAGAGAGAGAGAGAGATCTTACTGATCGTCATTAATACTTAGTAACCATCACTTATTCGTTAGTGATGAAAACTAATATTTTAGAGATCATCACTGTCATAGCAGTGACCATCACTAGTATATTTGTGACCATCACTAATATCTAAGTGACCATCACTGACCTCCATAAGTGACCATCACTAACATCTAAGTGATCATCACTTATCCGTTAGTGAGGAACACTAATATTGTAGTGATCATCACTATTGTAGCAGTGATCATCACTAGTATATTAGTGATCATCACTAGCATTCAGCCACAAATTTTATTATTATCATCATCATTATTATTATTATTATTATTATTATTATTATTATTATTATTATTATTATTATTATTATTATTATTATTATTATTATTTTATGGTTACGGATGCAGGTTCTTATGCGAAGAGCGCGGCCGCTAGTGCTGGCCCTATGGGTCAAGGCGGTAATCCTTCAGGTTTAGATGTTCCCCGTGGGAGTGCGCCTGCGGGTGGCGATGGCTACTCGGCCGGGGTGGGGTGGTCGAGTGCTCGCGTACCTGACGGGCAACCTGAATCACGTAGAGCCAGCAATCCTGCTGCATCTCGATCACCCTCCCCAACCTCGGAAGAGAAGTCACGTCCGGAAAGGTCTGGTCACGGCGTGTGGCAAGCGGTACCGCCACCGAGGAGGTGGCGGAGGAAGGTACGAAATGAGCTGGATAAGAGATGTTGCATAGTATGGGGGCTATCGCATGTCCTCAGACAGTGGTCATGGCGCGAGAGCTCCGAATTCTCTGTCTCGGGGAAGTCGAGGTGGAATTTGCGGGCAGAGGTAGCGGGCGGCATTTGCGGATTCAATGTGTGTCTTGTGAGGAGGCGGAGAAGATGGTGCGGCTGCTGCGGGAGCGTAAGTTCTGCACGGGAAAGGTTCACGTTGCGACGGGTAGGACTTTCTGGGAAAGAGAGAAGCAGCGGGCTGCACGGGGGGGTGCCCTGTATGTAGAGATGCAGAGGGAGCTTCGCAAGCAGGGGTTTGGCTACTGGGTGCTCGACGTGGAAGTCGACGAGCCCCAGGGCGAAGCCTCAAGCGGTGAATCTCCCTTGGCGGACTGGGGCGGGAGGCGGGAGATGGAGGAGCTGGGGCGGAGGGTGCAGGATGGGCCGTGGAGGGTGGCGGAGGGCTCCAGGCGGGCTCAACCGAAGCGTAGGCATCGGCACCAGCTTCGTTCTTCCCAATTTGTGAAAGGCTTCCCACTGAGGGTGGCCTCACATAATTGGCAAGGCAAAGTGGGTGCGGATAGCCCAGGCTTTGGGGAATGGCCGGAGCACTACAAGGAGCGAGGCTGGGTGATCGTCGGAGTCCAGGAGCACAACCTATCGTCGCAGAAGGTGGAGAAGCTCCAAGTCGACGGCTTCGCGGTCCTCGGCAAAGCGGCTGCAACTGGTGCGGGCTCGCGTCTCTTGGGGGGGGGTCTTGACGTTGGTGGCCAACTATCTGGCACCGTGCGCTACCATTGTACAGGCGCCTGTTCCACACCCACAGCAATTGTGGGTGAGGCTGTCGTCTGGGAGCGCGACGGCGTCGGATGTGTTCGTCGGCAACGGCTACTTCCCCCAAGAAAATCAACGAGAGGAATCTATTGCAGCCTATGAGGCGTGGCAGGCGGCCGTCTCCTACTTCGCCCCAAAGGTCATGTGGTTACGGTTGGTGATGCTAATGCTAAGCTGGGGCCCGCCAGAATAGCGCGGGAGGAGGGAGTGGTGGGCCCCTTTGGCGAGATAGATGAGAGGGGTAGAGGGGTTAGGAGTGAGAATGGTGAGTTGCTGGCTGCGATGCTTGTTGCCACGGGGTTGTGCAATCTCAGTGGGTTTTCGCAACCACGGGGGGACAAATATTGGTGGTCTAGGCAGGAAAATGTAGGTGGACGAAGGCATCTGCTGGATTACATCTGCGTCTCTTCCGAGCTGGCGGAGGAGGCGAGCTTCGGCGTCGACGAGGTGGACCTTGATACCGACCACAAAGCTGTGTGGGCGGAACTGGTCTGGGGGGGACAGCCACCCCCCAAAAAGCAGGTAAAGAGGTACAAAGCATTCAAGGCAGAGCGCTTGATAGGCAGGGTAGTTGAGGGTAAGGAGAGTGAGCTGTCTAAGCTTAGGTTGAAGTACGACGAGACCTTTGCAGCTGGTATATCGGGGCTGTTGCCAGATGGCCTCCCAGATCTATCAGCAGTGGAGGACCCGGATGAGCTTCAGCAGGAGGTAGATAGGGTCGCTAGCTTAGTGGTCCGAGCTTTCACGGGCGCAGCCGCGAAGGTCTTGGGAGTTCGGGTGATTAGGCCAGGGTTTACTAATGCATGGTTTGATGAGAGCCTTAGGGAAGCGATTGCGCGACGGAGAGAGGCATACGGCCTCTGGCGAAGGAATGAGGCCAACCGAGAGGCCTGGCAAAGATATAAAGAAGCGAGGAAGGCGGTCAGAAGGTTATGCAAGGAGAAGAAGGAGCAAGCGTGGAAGCGGGTCCAGAATGACACCGCTGCCAACTTCAGGAGCGCTACCATGGCCACGAACTGGAAGCTGTCAAAGCGTTTGGGCGGGGTTCGGCGGTCCAAAGCTTCTGCTCCTTTTCGGAAGCCCGATGGCACTCTGGCATGCACACTCCGGGAAAAACTACAAGAATGGGAAGAATACCGCCGACGTATGGTGGTCCCCAAAGAAAACCAGTTTTTGGAGGATGCATGTGTAGAGGAAGTCGGTTCCGATGAGGAAGCAGCGCGGATTGAGCCCGAGCGGAAGGCCCGCGAAACCTTCCAGTATAACGACAACCTGCGCGACCAATATGAGGCCATGGCGCAAGCCGAGGAGATCCGGACTGAGACGGGCCCGCTGGACTATGATTACACCGAAAAGGAAGTGGAGCTCTGCCAGGAAAATCTCCAGAATCACAAAGCGTGCTCACCGGATAAGATCAAGAACGAGATGCTCAAGTACGGAGGCACGCGGATTGTGAGCTTTCTGGTGCGCTTCTTCAACTGGTTGAAATCGTGCGAATACACCCCCAGCGACTGGGGCAAAGCGATTATCGTCAACATCCCAAAAGGAGGCGACCCAACCGATCCGGAAAATTGGAGAGACATCGCGATTCTGAGCTGTCTGGGTAAGATGTATCTGTCCCTTATGGCGGCGAGGCTTACGGCTTTCATCGATCAGCCGGGCAGGCTGCGCCCAGAGCAGGGTGGGTTCCGGCCAAAACGTAGTACGGGGGACCAGATTTTTGTCCTTAAGGAGCGTCTGCGCCTTAGACAACAAGCTGGCCTCCGTTCTTTCGTTTTGTTCGTGGATCTGAGAAAGGCATTCCCTACGGTTTGGCGGGCCGGGTTGTTTCAGAGGCTGACCCAGATGGGGGTACAGGGCAAGTTCTATCGCATTCTGCGGCGTTTTTACCGAAGAACGTCATCGCGAGTGCTAGTCGATGGCGAACTCACTGGTGAAGTGCTGGAAGAGATGGGAGTTCAGCAAGGGTCGCCGTTGTCACCGTCGCTGTTCAACGTCTTCATGGATGAGCTAACGGTCCGAATCGCGAAAGAGTTGGAGATCGAGGACCTCAACCGCATCGAAGACATACGGACCCTGCTTTACGCCGACGACGTTGCGGTAATTGCGCATAGTGTCACGGAGCTTCAACAGATTGTAAATGTCGTGGCGACATTCGTGGAGGACTATCGGCTTGAAATCAACCTGAAACCGGGCAAGACGGAAGTCATGCCGATATACGGGCACGCCAAGTCAAAAAAGTCGCCCCCATGCGTGAGGTTCCGGGGCAAGGTTCTCAACGTCACCGACCACTACAAATACCTGGGAGTTCTGCTCACGGACACCCTCTCCGATAAACCGCAAGCGAAGCGGGCGGCGGAAATCACTGTAGCGGGAACGGCTGCCTACTACCCCCTCTGGATTGCCCACGAAGTTCCAGCGCGTCTCCGGCTGATGAATTGGCAGCAAATGGTTGGCGCAAAGTTGCTTTACGCATCGGCTTTTTGGGATCTGCCGGGCGCCAACAAGCTGAGTAAGCTGGAGGGCGCGTTGGTAGCGCCCCTGCGGGTCATCTTGGGTGTTGGTACGCGCACAAGCGGCTGCATCACCAGGGGTTTAGGCCGCACGCCGAGTTTTAGCATCCTTGCCAAGGCGGCCCGGCTTCGGTTCCTAGGGCGCATCGAGTTACTGGGCAACACAGCGCTAACACGCAGGCTTTACAACACGGGTCGGTGCAAATGGAAGGAAGATACGGAAAATTTGATCTTAGCAGATCACAGGCTGCGGGAGGGCTTGGATGCGCTCAAGCGGGTCGTGAACGAAGATGGCACGGTAGATGATAAGAACTGGCGGGCCGCTCTGGCGAACTGGAACGAGGTGGTAAAGGAATGGTCTGTCCGGCAGGAAGTAGCTGACTGGGAGCGGCAGGCTAAGCCCTCTGATGGGCTTAGGGTGCTGCTTAGCCAGATGTCTTCCCGCTCTGCTTTCCCACGTTGGCGGGCGCTGGAGGGGGGAAGTCACAACCTTATCAGAAGGCGATTGTTGAGCTGCAACAATCGCCTTCGCCTCTACCGATCCAAATTTGGCTCATGCTCGCCGGACTGCTCAAGCTGTTTCGCCTTGTGTGGCACTGAGGTTAACGAGTCGTTACGTCACTTCCTGCTGCATTGCCCAACGTTTGCGAGCTCTCGTGAGGCACTGTTTAAGTTTATCGATGAGGCGCAAGCCCGGCAGCCCCTTATGCTGAATCGAGAAGGGCTTTATCACAGGGAACTGCGGGAGGCGGAGGAGGAGATGAGGCTCTTCAAAGAGGAATGGCTGAAGGGGGAGTATGAAAAGATGGCGGCGATGCTCGGCGTTTTGTTTATCCCTGTCTCAGAAGAGGTGGAGGAGGAGTTAGGAAGGTTTGTTGCCACCATCTGGAAGGAGTGGGAGGAGTTGGAGGCGCAGATCAGGGAGGCAGAGGGGGCGGAGGAGGAGGAGGAGGTGATCGACCTCACGGTCGTTCAGGAGGTGGGTAGAAGGAGGGGAAGGCCTAGTCAGGTAGAATGTCTGGCTAGATCTGTTGTAGGTGGAGGTCAGCGCAGCGTCGCGGACTTCTTCTCGGCAGATAACTCCTCTCACTCCTTGCACCCACTTGCACATGCACAGCACGCTCATTTGCACATTGCATCGCCAGTCGAGTCTTTGGAGCGGAGCCGCGTCACCGAACGGCCCCGTGCTACCAATGGAGGCACATGTCCGACAAGATCAAAGGCCAATTGACTGATAAGTCTATTATTATTATTATTATTATTATTATTATTATTATTACAGGGAGCACCTGTCACTGTCTATCTATCTATCTGTCTGTCTATATATCTATCTATCTATCTATCTATCTATCTATCTATCTATCTCTATTGATGCGTGGAAGATCTCACAATGTGTGAAACCTACCGCGGACAGCAATTTACCCGAAGGAAACAGCGATGTAGAGTGTGTCTATCTGTCTATATCTATCTATCTATCTATCTATCTGTCTATCTATCTGTCTATCTATCTCTATCTTTCTATCTACCTACCTATCTATCTATCTATCTATCTGTCTATCTATCTATCTAATATCTATCTAATATCTATCTATCTATCTATCTATCTATCTATCTATCTATCTATCTATCTATTATCTATCTATCTATCTATCTCTATTGATGCGTCGAAGGTCTCACAATGCGTGAAACCTACCGCGAACAGCAATTAACCCGAAGGAAACAGCGATGTATGGAGTGTGTCTATCTATCTATCTATCTATCTATCTATCTATCTATCTATCTATCTATCTATCTATGTATCTATCTATCTATCTATCTATCTATCTATCTATCTATCTATCTATCTATCTATCTATCTATCTATCTATCTATCTATGGTGTGGGTGTGCTGGGCCCGTGGTGGGGTGCCTTATGTGTGCCTAGCCATGCCTATAAGTCACATGCCGAAATCGCGACGGGAAGCACAATCCTGTTCCCTCAGGGTGCCCTTTCTCCCTTGTTGAACCCGGAATAAAACCCACAGTGCTCTGTCGGTTTATACTAGACTGTCGAACAGTCTCGAAACTCCATCTGCTTACTGGGTCCTCTGCAATGGAGGTGGGAGCTCGTTCTGCAAGGGGCGCTTATGGAACGAGCCCTGGCCCCGCCTGGTACTAGAGAGCTTTGGTATCGCCTGTATCAGTCCCTTCCGTGCAAACATCACGGCTTAGCTGGGCATCGGGTTAATACTTTACCCACAGACTTCCTTGGTTGACGAAATCAGAATCTCCTTTTTTCTGACATTAGTCGATATCTCATCTATCTATCTATCTATCTATCTATCTATCTATCTATCTATCTATCTATCTATCTATCTATCTATCTGTCTGTCTATCTATCTATCTATGTATCTATCTATCTATCTATGTATCTATCTATCTATCTTTATTGATGCGTCGAAGATCTCACAATGCGTGAAACCTACCGCGAACAGCAATTTACCCGAAGGAACAGCGATGTATGGAGTGTGCCTATCTATCTATCTATCTATCTATCTATCTATCTATCTATCTATCTATCTATCTATCTATCTATATATCTATCTTATACTAGACTGTCGAACAGTCTCGAAACTCCATCTGCTTACTGGGTCCTCTGTAATGGAGGTGGGAGCTCGTTCTGCAAGGGGCGCTTATGGAACGAGCTTTGGCCCCGCCTGGTACTAGGGAGATTTGGTATCGCCTGTATCAGTCCCTTCCGTGCAAACATCACGGCTTAGCTGGGCATCGGGTTAGTACTTTACCCACAGACTTCCTTGGTTGACGAAATCCGAAGCTCCTTTTTTCTGGCATTAGTCGATATCTCATCTATCTATCTATCTATCTATCTATCTATCTATCTATCTATCTATCTATCTATCTATCTATCTATCTATTATTATTATTATTATTATTATTATTATTATTATTATTATTATTATTATTATTATTATTATTATTATTATTTATTATTATTATTATTATTATTATTATTATTATTATTATTATTATTATTATTATTATTATTATTATTATTATTATTATTATTATTATTATTATTATTATTATTATTATTATTATTATTATTATTATTATTATTATTATTATTATTATTATTATTATTATTATTATTATTATTTATTATTATTATTATTATTATTATTTATTATTATTATTATTATTATTATTATTATTATTATTATTATTATTATTATTATTATTATTATTATGTAGGGAGTACATAGGCCATCGGTCCTTTCCATGGGCTGATTGGTATAAAGCTCCTAGAGTAATGTTCTATGCCGTCACTTCCTTTATTCCACCGATTGGTGTGGAGACTTTCCTTATGGAATGGAGGACTGGATGCACATGGCCTTTTGGCTCAGCAATTGGCAGGAGATACACTATTATTATTATTATTATTATTATTATTATTATTATCATAACTAATTATTATTATTATTATTATTAATATTATTATTATTATTATTATTATTATTATTATTATTATTATTATTATTATTATTATTATTATTATTATTATTATTATTATTATTATTATTATTATTATCATAACTAATTATTATTATTATTACTAATATTAATATTATTATTATTATTATTATTATTATTATTATTATTATTATTATTATTATTATTATTATTATTATTATTATTATTACTATTATTAAAAAACCTAGTCACACTTGCTAAACAGAGTTCCAGCCCAATGGCCTCAAGGCGTTAAACTGTGACGCCAACTCATAACCCTTTGGTGGTAGATGCTGGGGAGGAGGGTCGTTGCGCGCGTAAAAGATCTTAAACTCCGCATATGCTGGTTGATAGCCCAGGACCCAGCAGACACCAGATTGTTATGGGTGGGGTTTCGAGGCAGCTCTAGCAACCGCGCTTGGTGTATGCACTTGCACATTCGGTGACGTCTTGCAAGAGGTTGCTGGGACTGCGGAATAACCTCGGCTTAGTGCAGTCTTGCCCTCAGGAGCTCCATCGGTGGCCCCGATCATCAGGCGAGAGACTGACACGGGGGGGTGGAGGACCTCGAACAAGGGTATTGGAGGCTTATGTCCGTTGAGGATATGCCATTAGCTGCATCAGTACGCCTCAGATATAGTATTATTATTATTATTATTATTATTATTATTATTATCATCATTATTATTATTATTATTATTACCTGATAACTGGCTATGCCTCAGCCTTGCGTTCCATGAGCAGAAAGGCGTACACCTGTCTACTTCCCGCTGCTTTAACACCAGCTCTGTACGATTTCAGGAAAAACCCTTTAGAGAGCAAAGTTCCAAGAGTATCCCTATGGTCGTGGGACATGCTCTTTGATTTACAGCTATCTGTAACCATAACATACTTTACCCGTTCGTCCTTTATTATGTTCAACAGGATTTTATGCTTATGGGCTGGTTTCCAACCTTTCCAGAACAAAAACACTGTTATGTTTTTGTTCCAGTTCATCGCACGTGGCATTAAACCAACGCGATGGGCTTGAGCTTGTGCACCCCATCGAATAACAGGCAACTCCTTAGACCACACAACGCGGTCGATAGACGCATTGTAGGAACTTAAAGAGCAGAAACAGCTCTTATCCAAACAAACCCCTATCAATTTATCATGGGCGGCCCACAATGCGCTGTATTTTTCAAACCTGCTAAGGAATGCAATCTCAAAATGTCTGGTCTCTATATAGACTGCACCCAATCATCGCTCAGGGCAAAAAGAAGCACATCTCCCGATGCACACCCAACATCCAACAGACACATATCCTTTTTTTCATCCCTGGGGATCCCTCCGAAACATGTCGCAAGGGATTGACTCGTCAGAGTCCCACCAATCCCATCACCTACACTACCAAGGTCCCTAATAGGTAAGGGTCCCCTCAACTGTTGCGTTAGTCGCACCCGCCAGGCAGGAGCGGGCGGAAGAAACAGAGGATTAGAACTCCCACAATGCTCATTAACGCATACAGTGACACAGAACCTATTCATGTTGTCACAGCTGGTGCAAACCCAAGGTGGCATTTCCGATTCCACTTCCAACGCCAAGGTACCACCACCCTGCCAAACATATTATTACTATTATTACTATTCCTCTTGACATGCTATGCATTAACCTCTAAGTGACCATCACTAACCTCTAAGTGACCATCACTAGCATCTAAGTGACCATCACTAACTTCAAAGTGATAATCACAAACTTCATAGTGACCATCACTAACCTCATAGTGACCATCACTAAATGCTAAGTGACCATCATTAACCTCTAAGTGACCGCACGCGCATCTGAATTAATATGACATTGTTTACGGCAGCGGCGTCAAGGCTAAGCAAAATATGACATTGTTTACGGCAGCGGTGTCAAGGCTTATTATTATTATTATTATAACAACCAATTCGGACAAACAGGATAGGCTTGGTTTTACCAAATTTCAGCCTATTTTGACTATTTTTGCAAGGTATTGAAATTGACAGAAATCATCACGATTTCATGAATACTAATGTTTTTATGTATTAAAAACTAGTTTTCCATTCATTTTGAGTGTCTATACTTGACTTAGTGTTTATTAAGTAACATAACCTGAAATCCGTCCGATTTCTTCCAAAATTTTTACTGAAGTCCAAATTTTATCTGTCAAAATGCGCAACGGTTGCAAATCTGCTTTTCTATTTGGTTTAAAGAGTAAAATAAGAGTAAAAATTAATTATATTTAGTTTTGACTTTGGTTTATTGACTTAGCGGCGATCGCTCGACACCCGACCACCGGGGGGGGGGGGGGGGGGCAGGGAATGTGGCTGCAGATGAGCGGGACGAGTGTGTAATGCGCTCATGCGTATTTCTGCTAAGCAGCTGCAAACAATTGCGTCACAAAATAAAGAAACATAATATAAAACATTTTATGAACATAAAGAAACATAATATAAAACATTTTATGAACAACTGACCACCGACAGCAGTAAGAGGGGGGGGGGAGGTGTTGCTCTCAAAAATGCAACTGTCACAACAGCTGAAAATGTGGTTTTGTATTTAGTTGTAAGAGTAAAGCAAGATAAATAATGAATTCTATTGATTTTTGACTTTAGTTCGTTGACTTAGCGGCGCGGCGCGACAGCTTGACACCCGACCAACCGGGTGGGCGGGGCTTGGACGTGGCGACAGGCTGGCGGGACGATCACGCGTATTTGCGGCAAGCCGCTGCAGTCGATTGCATCACAAAAGGGAAAAGCAAAATGAAAACATGTTGAATGAACACTAGCAGCAGGATTGTCAATGCACACCCGGGGCCCGACCACCGACAGCCCCCCCCCCCCCCGGGGGGGGGGCGGGGTTGGTGATAAATCAGTCAATCGCCCCTGTGCAACTCCGCAGAGCCGCTGCAATCAACGTCGTTGGTTCATGGCTAAAGTAGCCATGGCAAAATTGAGCCACTTGTCAGCAGCCGACTCTTGCCCCGCCGCAGAACGATTGGCGGCAAACTGAAAAGCCTGAGACAAGTGATCAACGTACCCAGAACCTCCCCCGCCTCCTCCCCATCCTTGTCCTCCTCCTCCTCCTTGTCCTCCTCCTTGTCCTCCTCCCCATCTTTGTCCTCCTCCTCCCCATCCTTGTCCTCTTCCTTCTCCCCATCCTCCTCCTCGTCCTTCTCCCCATCCTCCTCCTGGTCCTGCACGTCCCTGTCCTCCTCCTCCTCTTGATCCTCCTCCGACTCCTCCTGCAAACTTCTTCTTCTTTCTCGGACGCTCTACTTCTTCCTCCTCGTCATCTTCCTCATCATTCTCCGACTCTTCCTGATTCTCCTCTTCCTGCACCTTCTTCGTCTTATTGGTCTTCTTCTTCTTCTTCTTCTTCTTCTTCTTCTTCTTCTTCTTCTTCTTCTTCTTCTTCTTCTCGTTCTCTGCCTGGTCCTTCTTCTCCTCAGCCTTGCCTTTCTTATCTTTCTTTCCCTTATTCTTGGACCTCACTTCTTCTTCTTCTTCTTCTTCTTCTTCTTCTTCTTCTTCTTCTTCTTCTTCTTTTTCTTCTTCTTCTTCTGCTTCTTGCTTCTTCTCCTTCTTCTTCTTCTTCTTCTTCTTCTTCTTTCCCTTTTCCTCCTTTCCCTTTCCCTTTCCCTCCTCCCCCTTCCTCACCTCCGTCTTCCTCTTCCTCACCATCCTCTCCCTTTCCTTTCCCTCCTTTCCCTCCTTTTCCTCCTTTCCCTTTCCCTTTTTCTCCTTTCCCTTTCCCCTTCCCTTTCCCTTTCCCTCCTCCATCTTCCTCATCTTCATCCTCTCCCTTTCCTTTCCCTCCTGCTCCTCCTTTCCCCTTTCCTCCTTTCCCTTTCCCTTTCCCTCCTCCCCCTTTCTCTTCTCCGTCTTCCTCTTCCTCACCATCCTCTCCCTTTCCTTTCCCTCCTTATCCTCCTTTCCCTTTCCCTTTTCCTCCTTTCCCTTTCCCTTTCCCTTTTCCTCCTTTCCCTTTCCCTCCTCCCTCTTCCTCATCTTCATTCTCTCCCTTTCGTTTCCCTCCTGCTCCTCCTTTCCCTTTTCCTCCTTTCCCTTTCCCTTTCCCTCCTCCCCCTTCCTCTTCTCCGTCTTCCTCTTCCTCACCATCCTCTCCCTTTCCTTTCCCTCCTTTTCCTCCTTTCCCTTTCCCTTTTCCTCCTTTCCCTTTCCCTTTCCCTCCTCCCTCTTCCTCATCTTCATCCTCTCCCTTTCCTCTCCCTTTCCTTTCCCTCCTGCTCCTCCTTTCCCTTTTCCTCCTTTCCCTTTCCCTTTCCCTCCTCCCCTTTCCTCTCCTCCGTCTTCCTCTTCCTCACCATCCTCTCCCTTTCCTTGGCCTCCTGCTCCTTTCCCTTTTCCTCCTTTCCCTTTCCCTTTCTCTCCTCCCTCTTCCTCATCTTCATCCTCTCCCTTTCCTTTCCCTTCCTTTTCTCCCTTTTTCCCTCCTCCCCCTTTTCCCTTCACTCCTTTCACTCTTCCCCCTTTTCCTTCTGCCTTTTTTTGAAACTTTTTTTGATGGTTTCTCTTCACTAGGATCCAAGAAGTTAGTGGAATTCCTTTGTCTTTTTGAAGCAGTCTTGACATCGATCGTCCCTAATTTATCATCCCACTCCTTTGGATTAAACATATCTAGTTTTCCCTGCTTGTCATACTCGTATTTCATGCCCCCCACTGTTCTTGCAAGCTGACCCTTCGCCAGGTCGTACTTGCAAAAAACAGCAGGGGGAATGTCGACGCTTACAAACGGAACGGGGTCTGGCAGGTTGTTCACCAGGAGGAACAGCTCCCCCAGACGATTCTTGCAGACTGCTTGCAGTGTCTTCGCGGCAGTCTTCTTCACCATGAGTGTTCTTGAGTTGGAGGTTGAGAGCAACGATACAACTACACCTTCAAAACGGGTCGGGTCGGTCACCGGAACCTTTTTTGAAAAAATTTTGGCACAGCCACAATTTAGCACCTGACGTTTTTGTGGGTCAAGCATGTCAACTTCCTCCCTGTGCACATTTTTTATTTGTTGTCTTTCCTTGCTGGAAACACATTTCCTGGTTTATTGAGAACATTACAAGACAAGGAAACTTAAAAGTTTTCCAAAAACGAACGGTTTCGAGACGTGAAAGTGGATGGAATTTTTGGATCGACCGACCATGTTTGTTTGAATAAATCTCGAAACATAGACGGAGGAGGAAGGTTCTCCCGATGAGATTATGGACATGACCTTTTAATGCATAGTAAAGCCAATTACCCAATTATCGGCAGTACTGAACATTATCTCTATTGTGTATGTGTTTGTCTGTGTGTGGGTGTTGCAAAAATCTTTCGTTGCAAATTTTGATCCTTTGTTGTGTTCGCTGTAAGTATTCTTTTTTCTTAGACCTGCGTTTCCTGATATTTCATGAACATGGAAAGACAGGGAAACTAAACAGCTTCTACAAAGAAAATCGTTTAGAGATGTGAAAGAGGATGTAAGTTTCTGATCAAGCAATATTTTTATTCCAAATTTTATGTGTTTCTTGCAGTTGTCGTTATTGCTCTCTTTTGTTGAAATTGTGTTTTCTTATATTTCATGAACATTTAAAGAAAAATAAACTTAAAATCTTTGAAAAAGAATGTTGTTCTGAGACATTGAAGTGGATGCAAATTTTGGATTTTCTTCTTCTTTTTCTTCTTCTTCTTCTTCTTCTTCTTCTTCTTCTTCTTCTTCTTCTTCTTCTTCTCTTCTTCTTTTTCTTCCTTCTTTTTGTTCTTGTGTTGTTGTTGTTGTTCTTCTTCTTCTTCTGATTCTTCTTCTTCTTCTTCTTCTTCTTCTTCTTCTTCTTCTTCTTCTTCTTCTTCTGTTGTTGTTGTTGTTGTTCTTCTTCTTCTTCTTCTTCTTCTTCTTCTTCTTCTTCCTCTTCTTCTTCCTCTTCTTCTTCTTCCTCTTCTTCCTTTTCTTTCTTTCTTTCTTTCTTTCTTTCTTTCTTCTTCTTCTTCTTCTTCTTCTTCCTTCTTCTTCTTCTTCTTCTTCTGTTTCATCTTCTTCTGTTGTTATTGATGTTGTTGTGTTTCTTCTTCTTCTTCTTCTTCTTCTTCTTCTTCTTCTTCTTTGTTCTTCTTCTTCTTCTTCTTTGTTCTTCTTCTTCTTCTTCTTTGTTCTTCTTCTTTTCTTTGTTCTTCTTCTTCTTCTTCTTCTTCTTCTTCTTCTTCTTGTTCTTGTTCTTGTGTTGTTGTTGTTGTTGTTGTTCTTCTTCTTCTTCTTCTTCTTCTTCTTCTTCTTCTTCTTCTTCTTCTTCTTCTTCTTCTTCTTCTTCTTCTTGGTGTTGTCTTCTTCTTCTTCTTCTTCTTCTTCTTCTTCTTCTTCTTCTGTTTCATCTTCGGTTGTTATTGATGTTGTTGTGTTTCTTCTTCTTCTTCTTCTTCTTCTTCTTCTTCTTCTTCTTCTTCTTCTTCTTTGTTCTTCTTCTTCTTTGTTCTTCTTCTTCTTCTTCTTCTTCTTCTTTCTTCTTCTTCTTCTTCTTCTTCTTCTTCTTCTTGTTCTTCTTGTTCTTCTTGTTCTTCTTCTTTTTCTTTTTCTTCTTATATATGTTGTTATTGTTATTGTTCTTCTTCTTCTTCTTCTTTTTCTTTCTTCTTCTTCTTCTTTTTCTTTTTTATTCTTTTTTCTTATTCTTATTATTATTATTATTATTATTATTATTATTGTTGTTATTATTATTGTTATTGCCATTAGCTGCATCAGTACGCCTCAGATATAGTATTATTATTATTATTATTATTATTATTATTATTATTATTATTATTATTATTATTATTATTATTATTATTATTATTATTATTATTATTATTATTACTATTATTATTATATCATCATCATCATCATCATTTTCATTTTTGTTCTTATTATAATTTTCATTTATTTATATTTTTTTTCTGCTCATAGTACATGTGTGTTTGTATTTTGGTAGCGTCCTCCTGGTACAGGCAGCGGCGCCTAACACTTCCAGTATGGAGCATGTCATCGCACCTGACAGGTTGAGAGTGAAGTCAGGATGGTTGAAGTACGTGATGTTCACGTAAGGATTGCCAAGCTGTGGCAGCTCACGCAAGCATATAACATATGGAAAAGCGTCGATAAATTTCCAGTTGAAAGGAGAAGTGATATCAAAACAGAATATGTATATCGGTTTGTGATGTTGCGAGCAGAGCTATTCCCACGTCCCGATTATGGCACTGCACCGAACTTCTTTGATCGCAGCTCGCGCAACCATCGCAGCTCGCGCAACAAAAAAAACCTCAAAATGAGGCAGAAAAGGAACGCGAACAGAAAGCGACGGAAAAGGATGGCGCGTAAAAAACGTCTGGAAAGTATCGCGCGCTTTCGTATTCACAGCTTTATCGTGAAGAAACAATGTCCAGGAATCCAAAGCAAGATTGTGTCGCATCAGTCGCACGTTGAGCAAAGACTTGTGTTGCAAGATTTGGGACCGACATCGATGACTGTCTCTAATGATATCACACATATCACGAATCTGTTACACGGTTTGCAAAGACCACGTTGGCAAGTCCAACTTCTTGTTCTCGTCCTCAGGTTCTGGTTCATGTCAAGGAAAGACAGAAACAAGCTTATGCACATTCTGATCGGCAATTCTGCCACACTGGCGCCAGTGGTGATCGACTGGATAGATTTACCAGGAAAGGTTGTAGCATGTGGTTTGTTTACTACTACTGATCTTCCCAAAAGTTTTGAATTGGGCTTGCTCGATCCAGGAAGCGTGCAACTTTCGGAGCTTGGCGATACGACCAGAGAACAAGCTGCAAATATGCATTTTCGAATGAGAACTCATCGTGGATTGGTTGTTGGTCTCCAGCCCATTCTGTCTCTCGGTTCGAACTACTACAACGCGATGCACATCCTGAACAGTGGGCTGCAAATGTATCAGACATCAGCAAACGCAAAGATATTGAAAGGAACAAATGTTGTTGCTCTGTCGAAACCGATCCTTGCGCGCAAACAGATCCTCCTTCAATATCTGGACAAATCATCTCTGCAAACTGTTCAAAATGCTTCGACAGCTGAGCTTAGTGCTGCAAAAGCACATCCACATTTCATGAGGCATGCCTGTGCTCAAAGAAAGCAAATCCCTGTTTTTGAGATGCGGTGGCAAAAGGCTCAGCAAGAACATAAATATTTTTTCATAGTTCCGCCTTCAGAAGAGCCGCCTCCACCTCCACCGAGATCGTCAACTGTTGCTCTGGATCTTCTAAATTCTTGGGATACTCCAGAAACAGGTTTTCAATTTGAAGTTGCAATTTCACATATGATTACATATATAATATTTGTATAGCTACACCCACAAGACGTTCGTCGTCTACGCAAGCTTCACAAAACGCGCTGTCTATTCTAGATTCTTGGACAGAAGAGGTTTTAAATCATATATATAAGTGATAATTGATTGAAATATTAATGTGCGTTTGCATTCATATTAGGAGCCACAGGTGAAGCAGACGACAAAAACGACTATGTTTTATATTTTTTCTAATATGAACAATCAGTTACTTCTAAATATTATCTTATTTGCATGGGTTGTAGGGATCCGATATTCAGCGCGCTGTGGATTTGCTTGAATCTTGGGACGTCATTGATGATGTAATTCTCATCTAATTTGATTAATCCATATTGTCATGTTCTTGCTTTCATATAGCAGATGGAGGAGCATTTTGAATCTGTTTCAGGAGCTGCTACAGATTTTCAGAACCAGGCATGACATTTTTTATTTATTTGCAAAACAATCACTAACTTTATGTTGACTTGTAGGCATCTGATACTGAGAGTGCTGTTTTTTCTGATAGATGTGAAAATCCGGAGCTGCCAAGCCACACAGTAACTGATTCAGAAGTAAATAGAATAATTATGTACGGATAATTATTGAGTGTGAATACTGACTTGCAGGGCTGCGACGACCTTGGTTTGTTTCGAACTCAGCACACACCTAGGCCTGCAACTTAGGTGTTACATATATAGATACATAGATAGATAGTGCTGCTTGTACACAGTTCTGTTTTGCCATAGGACTTTTGCACCAACGATTTTTCTTGGTCATGCAAGTACATCACAGGCCAGCTAAGCAAATGTATAGAGAATGCAACTCCATGCGATGATGAGGAAACATTCAATCTTGACATGAGGATCAAAAGCTCAAGCCAACCATTGTATTTAGCTATGAATCTTACTATTCCAACATCGACAAGGGCTTGCCGGACCAACAGACCATACAACATGATCAATCGAAAGCCAGGGAGTCCCAAGCTGCAGAGACCGGCTGCGTTTAAGCACTGGCTCGGAATGACGTATGCTCGTCTTGAAATAGAAGTGAAGGCGTTTTGCTGCAAGAAATGGATGTGCAACTTGTGGGTTGACACGCGCGACGTCATTACTGAACGTATTGCTTCCTGTTCACTTTCTCTAGCCAAGCTAGGGCATTCGCTTCAAACCCAGCTGGAGGTCATGATCTCAAACAAGTATATGTGGCAGTATTTGTACAAAGGAGAAAAGGTGCAAAAGGATGTGGATGCGAATACACGGAGTTGGAATGCCTATGCTACGGACGGCGAAACGTCTCGTTCAAAACGGCAAAAAGATTGCTATTAAGGGCGGTCGCGCGAAGCCGTTTACTGAGGATCTTATTGGAATCTTGCTTTGCGAGAAGTGGCAGTTGCCCATGGGCCTTGACAGTACCTCAGGCGGTATTTGGAAGCTTCAAGACTTAAAAAGAAAAAGCGAAGTCTACGAGTACGTGGTAGACCACTGGAAACAAAAAGCTTTGGAGATGATGGACTCTATGACGTGCGACCTAGATCCTGCGCATCCACCAAAGGTTGATTTAGTCAACAAGGTCTGGAGGAACGATTTCAAAAATGTCAAGCCGATTCGAGGTACTAATGATATTATGTGTCGATCAATATTACTCCTGATGATTGTTTCGCAGACAACGATTGGGCGAAGGACGATATTTGTACGTTGCTAGCAGCAGAGTGCATAGAGCTCAAGCGTCAAAAAGAGACTGGCCTCGACAACAAAGAAGCACAGATTGACTACAAACGGAGAAGCGACATGCACCACAAAATACATCGGAATAATTGGATTGAGAGCATGAAAAGAGAAACTAGTGCTCCTGGAGATCCGACATGCACAACTATTTCCACTGATATGACACCACCGATTCAGTATCCATCTTGTCGACGAGCTGCCGACGAATTCAGGGGCAAATATGTCATACGGATGTGTCTTGGAGTTACTTCATGCTACACCTCCGGTCAGACTTTCATTTTTTGCTACAGCCAGGCGGTGGCACGCGGCATGAACAGTAACGTAACAATGCTGTATCATTTGCTCCGATGGGAACTATGGTCACCACAAACCATGGCAGCCTGGCTGCTCAACTTGGAGTGTGATGGAGCCGGTGATAACACAGGCGTTACGACATTGGCTTTCTTAAACTACGCTATTGTCAGGGGTTGGAGGTGGCAGATCAGATTGAACCGACTTGTTCCACATCATGGTTATTCCAGTGACGACCAGAAGTTTCGAACTATCAAGTTGGGCATGCGATCGACTTTTCTCACAACTAGTCTTGCTGGAGCTCTGTTCAAGGTTCTCAAGTCGTTTAAAAAGAACAGAAATTCATTTGTGCTACTGATCATAAAGACGAATTACGACTGGACGAGATTTTTTGGTCCCTGTGTGAACGCCAACATCACATATTATAATCGTCCATTGCAATGGCGGTTTACCGCAAGCTTGCAAGTTGGCTGCCTACCTACCGGCGAGTACAGAACGTGGGGTGACGCGCAAGAGCACTGGCATGGAGTGGGAGACAGACCGACTAAGGATGGCGCAGAGCCGATTAAGTTTCTCACTGGGCTTCCAGGTACAAACTTCTTTTTCATCTTGAATTACTGTGTTTCCGTAAATTCAAGTTAACTTGCTAATATTATTTTGTGTTTGTCTCCAAAGACAATGAGGTTCCTGCCGAGCTACCGCCTATCGACTTTGCGACACCCAAGCTCAAGAAAGACGTTAGAAAGCTAGCAAAAAGGTTTTGCTCCCAGTCAGAAATAGATCAAATTGAGGATATGATATCTAATCCTGGCTCGCTTTCATGCGTGGAATATGACGGTAAGGAGGGTGACGGCGGTTTGCCTGGCCGCCCGGGGCACATTTCATGCACAGACCGCGCTGGCAAGAGTGGAAGGTTCAAGTTAGAATTTTGGATAAGTTGCATGCCCAGCCATGGGCAAAGCCACCTGATAGGGAAGCGAAAATACGGAACCTAACTTTTATTTCGGAAGAGGAACGACTGCAGCTTCCCCGCAGTATTTTTGATAATGATCAGCCGATACCGCATCCGCCATGGAGAGGTGCTCGGGAGCTGACTCAGCAGGAACGCCTTCATCAGGACCTTGCTTTCCAGCCTGCTGAACAGGCATGGAAGAAAGTTGAAACTATTTTACTGACTGTCCAAGGCCAGAAGCAGCTGGAAGACCTAAAAATCGTCAAAAAAAAACTTTATTGCGTGGATGAGGGAACACGACCTTCCTCACTGGTATTTTAATTCTGAAGGTAAAAAGAAAGAACTCAAAAAACCAGATGTGATTAAGGCAGTTTGGGATCACTTCCAGGTGTGCAATTGTAACCTCGAAGATGATAGCAATAGTCAAGAGGAAAGTGGCAATCAAGGCCAGGGACGTAGTCATGGTCGAGGAAGACGCGGTCGCGGAGCACGCGGTGGGGGTAGGGGTCGCGGTCAGGTTCGTCGTAATGGAGCACGCGGTCAGGCTCGTGGTAGTGGAGCACGCGGTCGGGCTCGCGGTCGTCAACCGCGCGGTCGTGGTCAGAGACGCGGAGTTCGAGCGCGCGGAAGTAGTCAGGTTGCACGTGAGAGGTATGGCAGTGACCGCGCGCTCCATTACCAGAGACAGAATGCGAAAAAAAGGAGAAGAACTAGCAGTGAAGAAGAAGAAGAAGAAGAAGAAGAAGAAGAAGAAGAAGAAGAAGAAGAAGAAGAAGAAGAAGAAGAAGAAGAAGAAGAAGAAGAAGAAGAAGAAGAAGAAGAAGAAGAGGAGGAGGAGGAGGAGGAAGAAGAAGAAGAAGAAGAAGAAGAAGAAGAAGAAGAAGAAGAAGAAGAAGAAGAAGAACAGCAACAACAAGAGTGTGGAGAACAGAAGGAGCAAGAACAAGCAGCTGTAGCAGAGCAAGAAGAAGAAGAAGATGATGATGATGATGATGATGGAGACATAGAAGAAAGCAGCAACAGAAAAAAGCGTCGTGTGATGAAAGATTCAGACACAAGTTCAGAATCAGACTTTTCAATTGACTCTGCAGAAGTCAGAGCTTGTGTTAGAAGAAACTATGGTAGACAGTTTAGGCAGCTAAAAGAACTAGAACGCCGTGCAGCACGTCTTTGAAAATCAAAGGTTATATCTCTCACTTCACCCCCTCATTACCTTCCCCCGGGGGTGGGGGGGAGGGGGGGGGGGGGCTGTCGGTGGTCGGGCCCCGGGTGTGCATTGACAATCCTGCTGCTAGTGTTCATTCAACATGTTTTCATTTTGCTTTTCCCTTTTGTGATGCAATCGACTGCAGCGGCTTGCCGCAAATACGCGTGATCGTCCCGCCAGCCTGTCGCCACGTCCAAGCCCCGCCCACCCGGTTGGTCGGGTGTCAAGCTGTCGCGCCGCGCCGCTAAGTCAACGAACTAAAGTCAAAAATCAATAGAATTCATTATTTATCTTGCTTTACTCTTACAACTAAATACAAAACCACATTTTCAGCTGTTGTGACAGTTGCATTTTTGAGAGCAACACCTCCCCCCCCCCCCCTCTTACTGCTGTCGGTGGTCAGTTGTTCATAAAATGTTTTATATTATGTTTCTTTATGTTCATAAAATGTTTTATATTATGTTTCTTTATTTTGTGACGCAATTGTTTGCAGCTGCTTAGCAGAAATACGCATGAGCGCATTACACACTCGTCCCGCTCATCTGCAGCCACATTCCCTGCCCCCCCCCCCCCCCCGGTGGTCGGGTGTCGAGCGATCGCCGCTAAGTCAATAAACCAAAGTCAAAACTAAATATAATTAATTTTTACTCTTATTTTACTCTTTAAACCAAATAGAAAAGCAGATTTGCAACCGTTGCGCATTTTGACAGATAAAATTTGGACTTCAGTAAAAATTTTGAAAGAAATCGGACGGATTTCAGGTTATGTTACTTACTAAACACTAAGTCAAGTATAGACACTCAAAATGAATGGAAAACTAGCTTTTAATACATAAAAACATTAGTATTCATGAAATCGTGATGATTTCTGTTGATTTCAATACCTTGCAAAATAGTCAAAATAGGCTGAAATTTGGTAAAAACCAAGCCTATCCTGTTTGTCCGAAGTGGTTGTTTTATTATTATTATTATTATTATTATTATTGGACACCGTGATAGCCCAGTGGTCAAGTTCTACCATCTGAGCCCTGTCGCCAGTTCGATTCCCGTCGGTGCCACCAGTATTTTCATTGAACATACCGGTCTATTTCTGGACCAGTATTTTCATTGAACATACCGGCCCGTCTGGAAGTGTTGGAACTGCCCTTGCGGGGGTGTCATTAGAGCTTATCGTCAATTCTTCGTACTCCCCTCACGGGTGAGACGATGGAGGCGCATGTGCAGAAATGCATCAGCCATTGACAGAGAGGCACTATTATTATTATTATTATTATTATTATTATTATTATTATTATTATTATTATTATTATTATTATTATTATTATTATTATTATTATTATTATTATTATTATTATTATTATTATTATTATTATTATTATTATTATTATTATTATTATTATTATTATTATTATTATTATTATTATTATTATTATTTATTATTTATTATTATTATTATTATTATTATTATTATTATTATTATTATTATTATTATTATTATTATTAGGGAGTACATAGGCCATCGGTCCCTTTCCATGGGCTGATTGGTTTAAAGCTCCTAGAGTAATGTTCTATGCCGTCACTTCCTTTATTCCACCGATTGGTGTGGAGACTTTCCTTATGGAATGGAGGACTGGATGCACATGGCCTTTTGGCTCAGCAATTGGCAGGAGATACATTATTATTATTATTATTATTATTATTATTATTATTATTATTATTATTATTATTATTATTATTATTATTATTATTATTATTATTATTATTATTATTATTATTATTATTATTATTATTATTATTATTATGGACACCGTGATAGCCCAGTGGTCAAGTTCTACCATCTGGGCCCTGTCGCCAGTTCGATTCCCGTCGGTGCCACCAGTATTTTCATTGAACATACCGATCCGTCTGGACCAATATTTTCATTGAACATACCGGCCCGTCTGGAAGTGTTGGAACTGCCCTTGCGGGGGTGTCATTAGAGCTTATCGTCAATTCTTCGTACTCCCCTCACGGGTGAGACGATGGAGGCGCATGTGCAGAAATGCATCAGCCATTGACAGAGAAGCACTATTATTATTATTATTATTATTATTATTATTGGACACCGTGATAGCCCAGTGGTCAAGTTCTACCATCTGGGCCCTGTCGCCAGTTCGATTCCCGTCGGTGCCACCAGTATTTTCATTGAACATACCGGTCCGTCTGGAAGTGTTGGAACTGCCCTTGCGGGGGTGTCATTAGAGCCTATCGTCAATTCTTCGTACTCCCCTCACGGGTGAGAAGATGGAGGCGCATGTGCAGATTTGCATCAGCCATTGACAGAGAAGCACTATTATTATTATCATTATCATTATTATTATTATTATTATTATTATTATTATTATTATTATTATTATTATTATTATTATTACAACAACTATCATGCATTGAAATGAGTTTGAGTATGTACAACAACTACACCGTATGTTTATTACCGTTCACGCAGGGCTGGGCGAGCGTGTTACTGCTAGAGGGGATTGCCACTCTTTGTTGTGATTTGGTGGTTCGGGTGTGTTGGGTTCGGTGGGGGGGAGGGGTGAGTGTGGGCTTGCAGGTGGGGGGGGAGGGGGGGGGGGGGAGTGGAGACTTGGGTGGTGCAGAGGCTGGCAGGGGAAGGAGGGGGATGTAGGCAGGCTGTGCAGCAGCAGCAGCAGAAGAACAAGAAGAAACACGAAGACGAGGAGCCACAAGTGGCTCGTCGTCATCGCTTGAGTCTTCTTCTGGTGCCTCTTCCCCCTGCCACCACATAACTTCATAGTGACCATCACTAAATGGTAAGTGACCATCACTAACCTCTAAGTGACCGCACGCGCATCTGAATTAATATGACATTGTTTACGGCAGCGGCGTCAAGGCTAAGCAAAATATGACATTGATTACGGCAGCGGTGTCAAGGCTTATTATTATTATTATTATTATTATTATTATTATTATTATTATTATTATTATTATTATTATGGACACCGTGATAGCCCAGTGGTCAAGTTCTACCATCTGCCCTGTCGCCAGTTCGATTCCCGTCGGTGCCACCAGTATTTTCATTGAACATACCGGTCCGTCTGGAAGTGTTGGAACTGCCCGTGCGGGGGTGTCATTAGAGCCTATCGTCTATTCTTCGTACTCCCCTCACGGGTGAGACGATGGAGGCGCATGTGCAGATTTGCATCAGCCATTGACAGAGAAGCACTATTATTATTATTATTATTATTATTATTATTATTATTATTATTATTATTATTATTATTATTATTATTATTATTATTCCTTGGAGTGTTGACTGTGACATATTTGAGGGAAATCCCGATGAAAAAACCTAGTCACACTTGCTAAACAGAGTTCCAGCCCAATGGCCTCAAGGCGTTAAACTGTGACGCCAACTC
This sequence comes from Paulinella micropora, assembly GCA_019918135.1. Classification (NCBI taxonomy): domain Eukaryota; phylum Cercozoa; class Imbricatea; order Euglyphida; family Paulinellidae; genus Paulinella; species Paulinella micropora. The sequence continues at coordinate 33,508 of WBZZ01005474.1, forward strand.
ATAACCCTTTGGTGGTAGATGCTGGGGAGGAGGGTCGTTGCGCGCGTAAAAGATCTTAAACTCCGCATATGCTGGTTGATAGCCCAGGACCCAGCAGACACCAGATTGTTATGGGTGGGGTTTCGAGGCAGCTCTAGCAACCGCGCTTGGTGTATGCACTTGCACATTCGGTGACGTCTTGCAAGAGGTTGCTGGGACTGCGGAATAACCTCGGCTTAGTGCAGTCTTGCCCTCAGGAGCTCCATCGGTGGCCCCGATCATCAGGCGAGAGACTGACACGGGGGGGTGGAGGACCTCGAACAAGGGTATTGGAGGCTTATGTCCGTTGAGGATGTGCCATTAGCTGCATCAGTACGCCTCAGATATAGTATTATTATTATTATTATTGTTTAGGGAGTACATAGGCCATTGGTCCTTTCCATGGGCTGATTGGTATAAAGCTCCTAGAGTAATGTTCTATGCCGTCACTTCCTTTATTCCACCGATTGGTGTGGAGACTTTCCTTATGGAATGGAGGACTGGATGCACATGGCCTTTTGGCTCAGCAATTGGCAGGAGATACACTATTATTATTGTTATTATTATTATTATTATTATTATTATTATTATTATTATTATTATTATTATTATTATTATTATTATTATCATCATCATCATTTTATTATTATTACTATTATTATTACTATTATTATTATTATTATTATTATTATTATTATTATTATTATTATTATTATTATTATTATTACTATTATTATGATTAATTACTATTCCTCGTGACATGCTATGGATTAAGTGATCAGCACTAAAATCTAAGTGGCCATCACTAACCTCTAAGACCGTCACTAACCCCTAAGTGACCATCACTAACTTGAAAGTGACCATCACTAACTTGTAAGTGACCATCACTAACTGCTAAGTGACAATCACTACATACTATGTCTTTCACTATCAATTTAGTAATCATCACTGCCAAGTAAGTGACCAGGGACTCACAGGAACGGAGTCAGTGTTGCCCACTGTAAGCTTATGTCCATAGCGCTCCAGAAACCACCCGCGATAAGAACGACTGTAAGAAACTGTAAGCGGTTGTACACAAAAAATATCCTGTAACGATTGAACGTACACTTTATACGTTGATTTTGAGTTCCCAAAGATCACAAATTCGCAATTGGGAAGATCGCTGTGTTGAAGTAAGAAACCTCCACCCTTTTTCAATGCCTCATGCCCCGCTTCCAGATTTTTTTGGCACTAACTATTTCATGACGCATATATTGGGGTACAACAAGCGAAACTCCACCCTCCTCGATAGCAAGGACATAGCTATACCAGAATGTTCTTTTACCCAACGCGCACTTACCACCAGCTAACATACAACCAATAGTGACTCGCTACGATTATTGTTACTAGTAAAGGTGGGTGGGCGGTGGTGGTGATGGGTGGGTGGGTGGGTGGGGGGGGGGGGGGACCAGATCACGCTTGAATTCAATGATTTCTGGAGCGTCCTTTTTTTTTCTTCCCCTTCCCAGTTCCCTTTCCAGCTCCCTTTTGTTTCGATTTCTGCTGTGCCTTACTCTTCTTCCCACCTGTCAACAAGCACTCTTCTGCTGTGGTGATGGGCACTTACTATGTAGTGATGGGCACTTACTATGTAGTGATGGGCACTTACTATGTAGTGATGGGCACTTACTATGTAGTGATACGTAATCTTCGACTAAAAAGAAAGTTACCTTCCTTTGCAATTGCTGTCTTCTCTTTCTTGCCCGGCGGCACGTAATCTTCGTCCTCATCGTCTTCTTCGTCGTCTTCCTCGTCCGACGTCTCGGGCTGTTTCCCCTCCTTGCAAGAGCTACGTTGGACTCCTACAACCACAACTAACTGCAGAGAAAAACCATAACAATAAGCGCGCACGACTATTCTTTTTCTTGTTCCTCTTCAGTTACCTTTCTTCTTCTTCTTGGGTGGTGGTGGACGCTTCACGCTGTTCTTGCGTTCCTCTCCACTTTCTTCCTCTCCACTTTCTTCCTCATCTTTGCCTTTACTCACTTTCTTCCTCTTCCTGGATTGCGGTTCAGATTCTTCGTCTTCTTCTTCGTCCGCGGCCTGCACTTGTTCTGATTGTAATTTGTCCCCTGGGTCATCTTCCTCCTCCTCCTGCTGCTTCTGTTTCTTTCGTGTTGGGGCGTCCCTTGATCCTGGGAGGCTACAGCCATGAGCTGCTCCTGGCGCCTTGCTTCGAACTTCGACAATGCACCTTTCTGTTTGAGTTGAGAGAGAGAGAGAGAGAGAGAGAGAGACTTAGACAGAAAGGGGCAATCGTCACTACATACTAAATGATTGGCACTAATGACATATATAGGGAGCTCGAGAGAGGGAGAGACATTTTTTGGTTTTTGACAGAGCAAGCGCATCCGCCAGAAGACAGTTGCGTTGATGATGTTGGCCGACCAGGGGCCCATACGGTTAAAGAAGAAATTATGCAACCGCGTGTAACGTCGCGTGATATCGTCAGGGGTCCCCCCCTTCTTGAGAACACTCGCAGCGTGTTGCACCCACCGGCTGTAAGCTACACAGTACAAAACAGAGAGAAAAAAAAGCAGCATAGTAAGTTGATGCATATATATATATATATATATATATATATATATATATATATATATATATATATATATATATTTATACATAGATATAGATATACAGAAATATATATATATATATATATATATATATATATAAAGAGAGAGAGAGAGAGAGAGAGAGAGAGAGAGAGAAAGAAATAAAGAGAGAGAGAGAGAGAGCGCGCGCAAGAGAGAGATCATACTATCGATTTTCTTGTTGGCATACGGGAAATAGTGCAGCGCGACAATATTATTATCACACAACTGATTGATTATGTGCCTGTTCAAGGACGCGTCCGTGATGCCTGGCATGCCAACCTACAGAGAGAGAGAGAGAGAGAGAGAGAGAGAGAGACCATCACTAAATGTTAAGTGACCATCACTAACCGTTAAGTGACCATCACTAAATGTTAAGTGACCATCACTAACTGTTAAGTGACCATCACTAACTGTTAAGTGACCATCACTGAATTCCGAGTGACCATCACTAACTGCTAAGTGACCATCACTAACTTCGAAAATACCATCACTGACCTCTAACCTCAAAGTGACCATCACTAACTTCCAAATGACCATCACTAACTTCGAAGAGAGAGAGGAAGGCGTTGGGCACAATTTAAGACTTTAAAATAGTAGTCGTGTTAAAGTGTGCCCGAAGCCTACAACAACCGGTGCAGCGTTTCGAGGCAGGCAGGGTCGCTAGCGTACCGTTATGTATGTATGCTTTCGAGTCTACCTGATTCGTAAAGGCTAGAGTGTGCTAGCGTACCGTTATGTCCAGCGACTAACCTCAAAGTGACCATCACTAACATCTAAATGATCAGCACTAACTGTTAAGTGACCATCACTAACATATAAGTGACCATCACTAACGTTTAAGTGACCATCACTGACTTCCGAGTGACCATCACTAACATCTAAGTGACCATCACTAACTTCGAAGACACCATCACTAAACTCTAACCTCAAAGTGATCACTAACTTCGAAGTGACCATCTCTAACTTCAGAGAGAGAAGAGTGAGAGTATGTGTTTAAGACACACACAGAAAGTTATTACTATCCTTATTATCATTATTATTATTATTATTATTATTAATAATAATAATAATAATAATAATATTATTATTATTAGAGAGACCTTCGCTATGTTTCTGTCCATTTGCCTCCTAAACTGGCACATTCCAGGAATACCTTTATGATGACCAAAAATGAGACCAATGTCCAGCTTAGCTGGCTGTGGATCTAACTCGTCATACTTGATTACAGGCATTGATTCTTTCACAGCCTGAAACGATGTCTTTTTCTCCTTGCCCCAGGGCCTGCATATACCCACGCATACATGCAGCAGTAACATATGCAAACAGGACAGTAAGTTAC
>WBZZ01005474.1:45000-52500 GCA_019918135.1 Paulinella micropora
TCTGCGTCCGTTCCAAAAGCCGCACCATTCTCAAGGTGTCAAGTATGATAATGCATGCCAAGGCATCCCTGCCTTCGATTCTGTGCTGGATATGATGGTTGATGGAATGCACATTCACCAAAACGCCGTTGCGCATATTGTTGCAATGACGTCGGATGACTCTAAAGGAAAGAAACATCCCAAACACAAGCCCCTGCCAGGTCAGCCAAGACCTGAATTGACCAAGATCAACAAGCAGTACTCGAACATGGCCTTGGGAATGTCTATCAGGAAGGAAATCGACATACGTTACATGGCAGTCCGGGCACTGCGAGGGCAGCGTGGGACGGGGTCACCGAACGGAACATTTGGCAATGCCAAGGTAGCGGACGTTTTTATTCGTTTTTGCTGCCCTTGGATTTATGATGGTCTGGGCATCAAGCAAGAAGTACTCAAGTGTTTAGCGCGTCTTTTTCGTGTTCTGCGCGTAACCAAACTGCGCAAAATCCTCTAGCGATCCAGTGGCATTAAACAACCTAGGCACGTGGATCACAGACCAGGTACTTTTGCAAAAAAAAAAAAAGAAAAAAAAAAGTCAACCGTAGTGATGATCACTACCTTGTTAGTGATGGAAACTAGCCTTTTAGTGATGGGCACTAGACCCGTAGTGATGAGCACTAGCATCTTAGTGATGATCACTATAGTGGTCGTCATCATAAGGTATATTGTCTAGTCACTACATCTTGACAATACTAATAATGATCATGGTATGCAAGATTTACATTGAATTGACGTAATGTATGAAGGTGAACATCCTTGTAGGTAATGAAGATTGCACGAGTCCTGCCCAGGACGGAGCATACCTTTTGGCTGCATCAATTTGTGTGTGGAGTTATGCATCACATGAAGAATTGGGGCCCTCTACCAGAGACTTCTGCGTATTGGCTAGAAAGACAGCAGAAGTTCATGAAAGGCCAAGTACACAGCCAGAAAGACCCTGAAACGACCCTTTTAAAACGCTGGAGTGATGTTGCATGTCTGAAGACTACATTTGGACAGGCGCTCTTTGACTTGCAACAAAGCGCTGGGATGCCAAACACCAGGAAGAAATGCTTTCAGTTTTCAGAAAAGCAGCTCCGGCTCCAGGTGAATCCGAGTGAACCAAACAAGTTAATTTGTACAAAAAAGTACAAGCTGGCTGAAGAGCAGCGTACGAATGTCATTTTGTTCTTCGAAAAGTACTGGAGAGAGTTAGGACTTTCTCGAGTTGATGAAGACAAGATGCCAACAAATGAACGTCCTGATTTCTCAGCTCCGAGGCTTCGTTGTGATATTACTAAGCACAGGATGGCAGTCGTCCGAGCGGTGTGCATGATATGTGGTGAATCATCCAACAAACGTTACGCAGGAGGAACATGTGCAGTTGCAAAGGAAGATCTCAAAAGAGATTTTCCAGGTGGGGTTCGCAGCAGTGCGAGGTATGGTGCATATATCCGCTATTACCTTGCAGTGGAATTGACCAATCCAGACATAACTTTGGAACTCGCAGCGGTAGAGCTTCTGCGGTGCTACGCAGATCCCAAAAAGCGTGGTATGTGGCTATGTAAAGCGATTCCCGATCGCAGAGAGAAATTTACGTTTCTCCCTTTGAGCTCATTGGAGATGCCTTGCGTGACTGCAGACGTACCTACCAAGAGTGGCTTCATGTATTGGATTCCGGTCGATGATTCCATTCTGCCTGGTTATATGGAAGAGGCAGTGGATAGGTTGGTGGATGGTAAGGATCCAGCACCAGCACCTGACCAAGACATTCCTGTGGTTGATCTTGATGCGTTATATGCAAGTGACAGTGAGGCTGAACAGAAACTGCCAGAAGCAAGACAAATACTAGAGGTGAATCTGGAATCGTCAGATGATGAGGCGAACCAAGGTGGGGAGGATTCTATAGCTAGGCCTGACGCTCCTAGTCTAAACGAGATTTTTGCGGCCCCGGACGGTGAGGAAAGTAATGACAGCGATGCTGAGTACTTCTTGGATCAGCAGGAGACAGATGTAAGAAATTCATTGAATCCAGCAACATTTTAGACACAGTCTACTTTTTAAATCAAGACACTGATTATTAAAAATATCCCAGTGACGCTCATATTTTACAGAGACAGAGTACAGATAACTTTAATATGATGTTCAATATAACTAGTTCCGGTCACTATGACCTTAGTGATAGACATTCAAAAGGTAGTGATGGTCACTAGATTATGACACTTAGTGAAAAGCACTAGACTTTTATTAGCTTGAGCGTGTACTGATCATCGCTAAGACACATTCTAAACAAGATCACTACCCTAGTGCTCGTCACTATGAATTTTATCACTAACTTTTTTTAGTTTTGTAACACATCACAAACGTAGTGATGATCACTACATATTTCATCACTAGCTTTCATCATAGATCACTAGCGTAGTGATGATCACTACGTGTTTCATCACTAACTTTCATCAAGATCACTAGTGTAGTGATGATCACTACGTATTTCATCACTAACTTTTTCATTTTTTTTCACTGATGCAAATAGGTAGTGATCATCACTACCCTCATCACTAAGTAAAAAAATATATCACTAAGCTCATCACTAACAGCTTAGTGATGCATCACTACGTACTAAGTGCACATCACTACTTTTCATCCGTGTAGTGTTCCTTCCTAGAACTCGGTCGGTTGGTTTGGTTAACGTTGACTTAAAGCTTGCTATCGGTTGGTTGGTTGGTTGGTTGGTCTTCCTCTGCATTCTCGCTCTCTCTCTCTCTCTCTCTCTCTCTCTCTCTCTCTCTCTCTCTCTCTCTCTCTCTTTGTGTTGTGCGGCCTTCGCGACTTAACGGGTTTTGGCTTTTGAGGCTTTGAGCCCAAGGCTGAGACTAGGCTGAAGAAGGCTGTTGGGCTATGGACCTCCGCCATCTTCACAACATTCCCAGAACAACTTCTAGTGCATCTGCCTTGCTTGCAAGTGAAGGTACTGACCATCCGTTACAATGTTACCTGGGAATTTGAAGGAGTCCTTGCCGTCCGCTGCATTGTTTTGCTGGTTTTAGTTTGACCAGAACCTGCAAAACATTTCCTTCCGGCAACCTTCCCGAGAAGAGGGATTGTCGACTGTTTATTCGTGCCTGACATAGTTTTGTGCTTACAGTCTCTTGATTGAAAGAAGTCTAGCTCCTCTGCGCAGTGTCCAGAGGCGTTACAATATACAAAGGAATAAGGTAGAGTAGCCCCGTAGCCTGTTTGTTCAATTTTGTTTGATGTCGAGTGATTGAGCTATTTCTTACATACATACATACATAATTTACATACATACATACATACATACAGAACCCACTGCTCGAGCAGCTTTTCAACAGGAGCATGAGATGCATCGTACCTTTCGATACTTTTGTAGATGCGTGCGTGGAATTCTACAGTCCCGCAGGCGACCAGGCTCAAAGGAATTTGGACGCTACCTCCAGGAACGCAGGTGTTGACCCGCGAAGTCGCTCACTATGTTCTTTTCCAATATCAAACCTGTTTACATTGAAATGCACTCCCGCGAAATGGCGAACCAGTACCTCAAGGCGCTTTTGTGGTTGAAATTGCTTCGTGCAAGGAGCTTCGGAGGTCATGATACTAAAATCTCGGCACAACCAGTTGCATACGTGGAAGAGAAGTTCAAGCAGTTCTCTGTTCGACTTCGCGAGAAACTCTTGACAAATACAGCTGACACAGTGGCGTTGGCGTACGTGCAACTGCAGCTATTATTGTTTCGCGACAGCAAGACGAAGCCTTCCCCGGTCTTCCTTCTGTGTAGAGCAAACTCCACGACAGGGCGAAGTGCAAGTCGCGATACGAGTGGTCTCTGAAGCGCAGGGATAACACCCACTTCAAGCCGAAGATATCGCTGTGGCGACCGCAGTGGCTCGAGGGCATTGAGCACGATTTTGCTTTTTGCACTTGCATCGGGTGCAAGGCAATTTTGGGCACGTCGCGCGCCAATGGTCCTTTGCCCCACACTTATAGCAACCACCTTTCTCTTCCTCACCCTCGCTCTCCTTAGCTACAAACGTACCTTGCGCCGGTCTGCGAGTGAGTGTGGAGGTGTTGGGTTTGTGAGTTATCTGCCTAGTTTGGTTGCCACGAGATTCCGGACCTGAATTTAGACGGAAATTTTCCCAAACTTGACGGATGACTCTCTCCACCTCACGGTGGTTCAGTCGGTCCTCGCGTCCGAGTTGGTATACCATAGTATCCAACCCGGCAAACACCGTGTGTTTCTGGATGCCAGTGATCTCGGCCACAGGAAATCGCTCCACGTCTCCTCCGCTTGCAGGTCTGATGTCGATGGTCTTGTATGTATATGTTTATGTATATGTACATGTATATGTATATGTATATGTATATGTATGTGTATATGTATATGTATATGTATATGTATATGCATATGTATATGTGTATGTATATGTATATGTATATGTATATGTATATGTATATGTATATGCATATGCATATGTATATGTATATGCATATGTATATGTATATGTATATGTATATGTATATGTATATGTATATGTGTATGTATATGTGTATATGTATATGTATATGTATATGTATATGTATATGTATATGTATATGTATATGTATATGTATATGTATATGTATGTATTTGTATATGCATAAGTAAACGCATAAGCATATGTATATGTGGATATGTTTATGTATATGTACATACCTGTCTGTAGGCAGGTCTTTCACTTCCATAAGCCGTTGAACACGCTCAGCCATTGTGCCGCTATATGTATGTATGTATGTATGTACGCATAGATAGATAGATAGATGGATAGTAGGACCGCATATTTTACGTATATACGTCTTACATGCTTTTGTTGTTTTACTTTTTTATTATTATTATTATTAATAATAATAATAATACAAGGAAAGAGAGAGAGAGAGAGAGATAGATAAATAGATAGATAAATAGATAGATAAATAGATGAGATGTCGCAAAGGAATGTAGTCCTTGCAAAGGAACGCAGTTTCACATCAAACAATAATTTGTGTACTGTGCATGAGATAGATAGATAGATAGATAGATAGATAGATAGATAGATAGATAGGTAGGTAGGTAGGTAGGTAGATAGAGATAGATAGATAGATAGATAGATAGATAGATAGATAGATAGATAGATAGATAGATAGATAGATACCGTTTCCACCGGCCGCTGCTCTTGCACCACCACCTACAGACATACATTACATCACATCACATTACATTACATTACATTACATCACAGCATATTATATTTCATCACATCACATCATATTACATTACATTACATTACATTACATCAAATTATATTATATTAAATGTATTTACATGGCAGACATGACATGACACGACATGACGTTACGTCACGTTACGATAGGTTACATAAGAAAAGATAAGATAAGAAAAGATAAGATAAGATAAGAAAAGATAAGATAAGAAAAGATAAGATAAGATAAAATAAGATAAGATAACGTGACATAACATAACATAACATAAGGTTACGTTACGTTACGTTAAGTTACATTAAAATTACATTACATTACACCAAATTACATCACATTACATCACATTACATCACATTACATCACATGTACACATCTATCTATCTATCTACCTACCTATCTATCTATCTACCTATCTATCTATCTATCTACCTATCTCTCTCCATACCTACCCATACTATGTATGTAGGTTATTTCGTCTGGCACGTCGACGCAGCCGCAAGGTACATACATACATACATACATACATACGTACGTACATACATACGTACATAAATACATACGTACATACATACATACATACGTACATACATACATACATACATACATGCATGCATACATGCATGCCTGTATGTATGCATGTATGTATGTATGTATGTATGTATGTATGTAAGTATGTATGCACACCTGCATTTGAACCCCCGACCCTTGAGTTTCGATTTCAGACCCTATGTATGTATGTATGTATGTATCTATGTATCTATGTATAGTCCCTGCAGCTGCAGCGCCGTCATGTCCGCCGAGTCCCGCCCTCCGCACACAGCTAATGTACGTGTGTATGCGTGTGTGTGTGTGTGTGTGTATGTATGTATGTATGTATGTATCCAGGCCACTTGGCAGATTTAATCAAAGTATGTATGTATGCATGTGCATGTATGTATGTATGTATGTATATATGTAATGTATGTAATGTATGTATGTATGTATGTATGTATGTACGTACGTACGTACGTACGTATGTATGTACGTACGTACGTATGTATGTATGTATGTATGTATGTATGTATGTATATGTATGTATGTATGTATGTATGTATGTATGTAATGTAATGTAATGTAATGTAATGTAATGTAATGTAATGTAATGTATGTATGTATGTATGTATGTAATTTATGTATGTATGTATGTATCTATCTATGTATATAATCTATGTATGTAGTCTATGTATGTATGCATGTATGTATGTAATGTATGTATGTATGTATGCCACGGTATGTACGTATGTATGTACGTATGTATGTATGTATGTATGTATGTATGTATGTATGTATTAGCTGTTTCAGTAGGGAGGCGGTCCTTTCCTGTCAAGTTGAATGGTTGAATGCGCCGCGTTTTTTTGAAGAAATCTTAAGCCAGCCATTATGACTCTTGATCTGAGCTGTGGCTGCCACATCGGTGTGCGATATCGACCGTAGAGGAACTCAGTGGAGATCTGTCCAATCATGATGAAAGAAAGTGCAAAGGCGGACAACTGAAGTGAAGCTTTCCCTATGGGCGCATGCCTTGAGGTGCAACCAGGAACCCCGGCTCAGACTAAGACGGCTCAGCGGCATACATACATGCATTACATATATACATATTTTACACGCAGGCAGAATCTGAGTAGCCAAAACTTCTCAGGGTTCAAAGCGAACACTTTCTTTTCAGGACAATTGCTAAGCATGTATTATTCCTTCTAACCAGCAAGTTGGAGGTGACTTGTCTTGAAAGACTTCAGCCATCTGTGACTACTCGGAGGAGAATTTTATCTGAGCTGCTGCTCCGTAACTATGATGCGAATGATGTGACACATCATTAATAATTTGTAGTTGGATGGACTGGGGATTACGGGACCTCAAGTGTCCTTGCTCACCACGTTGCTTGGAGGGATGATCGTCTGTATAGAGCTTGGGCTTGGTGCTTGGAGTCAACACAGTAACTTTGATTGGTGCCGCGCCGCTCAGTCCAGAACTTGCTGAGTCTCCTAGCCATGATGACGAGGCTCTGTGCAAACCAGTAACACACGACCCACGTTTCGTCAGGCTGAGTATTGATGGTACTAATTACGTATACTGTACCACTAGCTTGCTGTAATGATTTTCTTCCCTTGAAGTTATCACATGATCCACCAGGTGATATTATACATAACATGACCGCTTGTTACAATTTTGTTATAATAGCCACTTATT
>WBZZ01005474.1:62500-65000 GCA_019918135.1 Paulinella micropora
AAAACACTAGGCTTGCTCCTTTGTCTACTACCTGAAGGAGAACTCTCCGAATCAATCGACGTATTATATGGTCAACCACGCCCAACTACCCCCTCCCCCCCCCCCCCCCTCTCTCTCTCTCTCTTTCACTTTTTTCTCATGAAAAAGAAAAGAGAGGGGGGCCGCCACACATAAACGACTACACCTTTACAATTACATACATCCATAACATGACATAATAAAAAATATCACCGCGCAATATATCTAAGCAAAAATATTAATTTTAATAACTATAATACAATATTAATATTGAGCCGCTGAATACTAATTTAATATCTTCCTTAATACGCTCAACTGAATAACTAGGTTTCCACCTTTGATAAAGGTTTAACTTACTAGCTATACTCTTCACGTGGACGTTCCCTGAGTCCAATTTTAAAAATTGTTCTCTCAATAAAAGCGAAGAAGAAGAAGAAGAAGAAGAAGAAGAAGAAGAAGAAGAAGAAGAAGAAGAAGAAGAAGAAGAAGAAGAAGAAGAAGAAGAAGAAGAAGAAAGAAGAAGAAGAAGAAGAAGAAGAAGAAGAAGAAGAAGAAGAAGAAGAAGAAGAAGAAGAAGAAGAAGAAGAAGAAGAAGAAGAAGACACAGACAGACTGAATCTCAGCATATTAAACATACATAAAGACAGACAGACAGACAGATCTAGACAGACAGACAGACAGATCTAGACAGATAGACAGACAGACAGACAGACAGACACACACACACACACACACACACACACACACACACACAACACACACACACACACACACACACACACACACACATGTACACACACAAACACTCACACACACAGCCAGCCAGCTAGACAGACAGACAAGACAAGACAGACAAGACAGACAAGACAGACAAGACAGACAAGATAGACAATACAGATAAGACAGACAGGCAGGCAGGCAGGCAGGCAGACCTACGAAGGAGGCTCCGAAATTACAAAAAGATAATGTCGGTGCAAATTTTTTTCCTGACACTGTCACTGCGAACTTCACGGGCAGTGGCTTCTTATTTTCGGACCCGCTTTCCAAGCAGGCAGCGACCACAACATGACACTGAAGGCGGCTTTGGCAGCCTTTCGTGAAGGACAACACGACGTCCTTACCAAGTTCGTGGTCTGTTATCTTTCTCTCTCTCACTCTCTCACTCTCTCTCTCTCTCTCTCTCTCTCTCTCTCTCTCTCTCTCTCTCTCTCTCTCTCTCTCTCTCTCTCTCTCTCTCTCTCTCTCTCTCTTCTTCTTCTTCTTCGTTTTTATTGAGAGAACAATTTTTACAATCGGACTCAAGGATCGTCCACGTGAAAAGTATAGCTATTAAGTCATACCTTTATCTAAGAGTACTTCTAAGGTGGAAACCTAGTTATTAAATCGAGCGTATTAATTGAAAGTATTAATATTAGGTCGCTTGGTATTAATCTTATTAATATTAATGTTTATGTTTAGATATGTTGCGTAATATGTAGCTTAAGTATTCATGTTATTAATATTAATGTTTATGTTTGCATCAGTAGTAATATACTAGAATGATCGGAGTGAGTGAAAATTAGTAGTTCAGTGAATATGTCTGGACAGTAGTATGAGAAGGGAGAGGAGAAAAAAAAAAAAAAAAAAAAAAAAAAAAAAAAAGGAGAGAGAGAGAGAGAGAGAGAGAGAGAGAGAGAGAAGAGAGGGGCAAGTGAAGGAGTGGTTTGTTGGTGTGGTTGGGAGACCATATTCGTTGGACGGAGTCCGGCGGAGGATTCTTCAAAGACCATGCTGGTGGATGGTTGCTGTTGTGTGTGTGTGTGTGTGTGTTTTTTTATATAAACTTATTTATGCATATATAAATATATATATGTATGCATATAAGTTAATTATTAATTAATTAATTAATTTTTTTTTTTGATGTTTTTTTTTTTTTTTTTTTGTGTGTGTGTTGTAGTCATTGTTGTTATTATTATCATTATTATTATTATGTTTTTGTTGTTCTAGGAGGTGAGCTTTTATCCGCTTTTTGAAGATGTTGAGTGATGTTGTGTCCTTGATATCTTGTGGGAGTTGGTTCCATTGATGCAGGAACAGTTTTGTTTGATATGGGGTGTTGTGGTCGATGAATAAGTTGCTTTTGATTGAGTGTCGAGTATGGTATGAATGGATATGATTTGTTGGGGTGAAGGTGTTGTCGTGTAGTGGTCTGTTGAGTTCTTTGGCGGGATGGATGAATGGGTGGATTTCTATACAAACTCTTAGTTTATATAGTTGAGTGATATCAAGGATTTCGAGTTGGTCGAGGAGCGGTTTAGTATGTGATCGGTAATGAGTCTTGGCTATTATTCTGATGATTTTTTTATGTATTTTTATGAGTGGTTGTATGTATTTTTTGTTTTTGTCATGGGTCCCCCAGATGGAGATGTGTTGAATGAGATGAGGGAAGATGTGCGTGTAGTATAGTTGTTTCATGATTGTTGTGTGTCTCTCTCTTCTTCTT
>WBZZ01005474.1:70000-72500 GCA_019918135.1 Paulinella micropora
TATCTCTCTCTCTCTCTCTTACACACTGTGTCTCTCTCACACATGTACACACACACACACACACACACCCACTCTGTGTCTCTCTCATGTGCACACACAAATGCTACCGTTCTCTCTCTCTCGCTCTCTCTCTCTCTCTCTCTCTCTCTCTCTCTCTCTCACACACACACACACACACACACACGCACACACATGTACACACACACACACACACTGTGTCTCTCTCATATGCACACACAAATGCCACCGCGCCGTAGCATGTCTAACAAATTGTATGTCACTGCAGGCAAACAAGGTTCTGCAGACTCTAAATATTGCAGGCAACAAGATTGGAGATCTAGGTGCAGCAGTGTTTGCAGACGCGCTTAAGGTACCTGCAGGGCCTTTGCAATTGCTGTTGCGCCTGCGGCGCCGATCATGTTGTTGTAGAGGACGAGTGTAGCCAGGCTAGTGTTTACCTAATATCATTCACAGCGTAATGCTGACATTCTTGCATGCTACCGCGCGCGGTAGCACACTCATAAAAGTACATATTGCATAGGAAAACAAAACTGTAATCGAGCTACGCATGGAAGGAAACAAAATAGGACCAGCAGGCGCAGAAGCAATCGCAAACATGCTTAAGGTACCTCTAATGCCTCCCCGATGGCTTGTGCGCCATCATCCCCGATGTTGTTACTTCTTAAACCAAGCGCTTGTAGCGTCTTGTTCACCTATATCCACATATATTCCTATTCGACTTGCTACCGCGCGGTAGCATCTCTAACAAGTTTTTTTTGCATGCAGATGAACACTTCGCTTCGAGAGCTCGACATGTCTAACGATATTGGAGCTGAAGGTGCGAGGGCTTTTGGCGAAGCTCTGAAGGTACCTTGATAGCATCTGCTATTGACTGCGCACCTTGTGGTCCGATGCCGTTGTGAGTGTTGAGTTCACCTAAACAACCCACAAGCTTGTCTTTCACTTGCTACCGCGCGCGGTAGCAATATGCATTTGGATGTATTTTGCCCAATAGGTTGAACGGCAAATATGTATGTCCTTTGTGTGGGATTAGGTCAATACAGCGTTGCAAGTGTTGAACTTATACGGCAATTTTATTGGCCCAGAGGGCGCTGCTGCGATTGTCGATATGCTTAAGGTACCTCCAACGCTTTCGCGATGTGCCGTGCTCCTTCTGCACCAATCGAGTTGCTTGAAATGTCTAGCTTCTCCAGCTTGCACTCCTTGTTCTCCTGTACACACAAATACACTCTTCTTCAGTGCTACCGCCGCGCGGTAGCATGGATGAAATGTTGATGTTTGGGTACAGGTCAACAAAAGCATTACTACCCTCAACCTCAACTTCAATAATATTGGCCCTGATGGAGCTGCTGCCATCGGGAAGGCTTTGGAGGTCAGACCTTAATTGCTTCTGCGATCAGTGCAGCGCCTTTGTCGCCGAGATTGCTGTAGCCGATGTTAAGAGTTTGAACAGTTGTGTTCACCTAATTTCACCACACATACACACAACTTTGTGTCTTTGCTACCGCGCGCGGTAGCATGGATGAAATGTTGATGTTTGGGTACAGGTCAACAAAAGCATTACTACCCTCGACCTCAACTTGAATAATATTGGCCCTGATGGAGCTGCTGCCATCGGGAAGGCTTTAGAGGTCAGACCTTAATTGCTTCTGCGTCAGTGCAGCGCCTTTGTCGCCGAGATTGTTGTAGCCGATGTTAAGAGTTTGAACAGTTGTGTTCACCTAATTTGACCACACATACTCACAACTTTGTGTCTTTGCTACCGCAGATAGCACTTTTCCACTCACGTTTTCTTTGTGTCGGTGCAGGTGAACAAGGTGCTGCAAAGTTTGCGGCTTAATGACAATAAAATTGGTGCTGATGGAACTAAGGAAATCGCAGCAGCACTGAAGGTACCTGAAGAGCTAGGCCGATGGCCTTGGCGCCTTCATCCCCAATGATGTTAGAACCCAAGTCGATGCTGCGAATACTTTTGTTTACCTATATGCAGTCAAAACATACCAGTGGAAAGTGCTACCATGCAAAAATATCCGCATAGCACTGTGAATGGTATTAGGTGAATACTTGTCTGGCTAGACTCATCCTCTACGGCAACGATATCGGCGACGCAGGCGCAACAGCAATCGCAAAGGCCCTGCAGGTACCTTAAGCGCGTCTGCAAACGCTGCTGCACCTTTACCTCCAATATTATTACTTGCAATGCACAACGTCTGCAGATTCTTGTTTACCTGCAGTGACATCACACATACATTTAAGTTGTTAGACATGCTACCGCGCAGCGCGGTAGCACTGAAGAAGAGTGTATTTGTGTGTACAGGAGAACAAGGAGTGCAAGCTGGAGAAGCTAGACATTTCAAGCAACTCGATTGGTGCAGAAGGAGCACGGCACATCGCGAAAGCGTTGCAGGTACCTTAAGCATATCGGCTATCGCAGCAGCGCCCTCTGGGCCAATATTATTGCCATATAAGTGCAACACTT
>WBZZ01005474.1:80000-82540 GCA_019918135.1 Paulinella micropora
GGGAGTAATGTATCATCCCATGTCTCGAGACTTTTTGCGTCTTTATATACTGGCAGATAATGTCTTGCCTTTGGAACCTCAACCGGGTCCATACTTCTCCAGAACTGGAGTATCAGTTGTACTATCTTTGCGGCTGATGATATTTTGAGTGTCCGTGTGACACGCATCTGTCGTGGGACCGCCACGACCCGCATCAAGTATAAGTCTGAGAGAGTGTCATCAGCGACATGTTGTTCCGCTGGTCTCATCAGATAGAAAACATTTTTCACCCATGCGATGGTTGCTATCGCATCGCCTTCCTTCCATCGCTCATGGACAATCTCAACGTTGCCCGCGTCTGGGTCAGTGCCCGTCCCCTCCTCCTCCTGGTGGACGTCCTTTGATCTCATCGACCTCATCGCCTTCCTCGGTTGGTCGTTGATAAGATCATTCCGCGCTCTCCTTAGCTGCGCCTCTGTGATCTTCTCCTTCTTTCCGCTATGCTCTCGCGGAGACTTGGACTGAGTCCCCACCGCGCTTATGCGGTCAGTCTTCTCCTTGCTGTCCACCTCACTCTCCTCCTTCTCAGCTATCGGTGCCCGATAAGCATCGTCTTGGTCTATGCCAGCCTCCTTGTGGATGGGCGGCACCTCTTTGAAATCATCCTTCATCCGTTTTAACGCCTCCTCAACGGATTCATCTTCCAGTAAGAAGGGATCATACTTAATCAGCCTTCTTACATTCACAATTTGCACCTTCCCTCTACCCCTGATCTTGTAATTCAGAGGTCCCGTCTGTTCCATAATCTGATAAGGTCCTTTCCAGTGAGTGAACAGCTTAGAGCTGACTCCCTTCGGGACTTGAGGATGGTACAATAGTACAATATCCCCGACCTGGAACTTGATCTGATCCAAGTGCGCTTGTCGCACCCCTTCAGCATCAGTCTTTCGGCGCTCCGCCTCTCTATGCGCCCTGACTATTTGTTCCGCCTCCATCTTCACTCTAAGTCTCATCCCAAACAACTCATCCGCATCCGCCCAAGTGTCTTTTGGGTGAAGGAGCGAAGTCGGGATATCAGGCTCACGCTCATATACTAACTGATATGGCGAGATTGAGCTCTTCGAGCCTCCTAACGCCGTAGAGGGTAGACAGTTCATTGCAAACGCAAATGATGGTGCTGCCTCGACCCATGCTCTTTGATTCTCCTTCTTCGTGCAATACATCTTTAGCGAGGCTTTGAGGGGTCTGTGTACCCGCTCGATTTTCCCATTTGCTCGCGGGTTATAGGCAGTAACATATTGCCATTTCATCCCGTAATACTTAGATAGTTTGTCGATGACCTCGTTATTAAAGTCCGAGCCTCGATCAGAACATATCTTTCTTGGTACTCCGATCTGTGAGATGATCCTATCGATCAGCGCCTCGGCCGTCGTCTTGCCGGTAACGTCTTTGACAGGGATGATCCACACATAGTTGGTGGCTCTGTCAATAGCCGTAAGGAGGTATTTGTAACCATCCTTCGATTCTGGGAAAGGTCCCACGTGATCAATGTGTATAAACTCAAACATCCCCGCATGAAGAGGAAATTCGCCAATCAGGCCGAAATTTGCCTTCAGTGGTGTTTTGTTTATCTTGCACGGGATGCATGCATCCACCGCCTGATCTATCTCCTCCTTCATCTTCTTCCACCAGAATCGCCTCGCTACGAACATATGAGTTCGTTGTCGACCCGGATGCGCCAAAAGTGGGCAATTGTGGGCTGCGACAAATATAAATCGTCTCAGACTCTCCGGTACCCAAAGGGTCCATTTGTCCGGCTGTGACGCATAGCGACCGTGAAGGCCCTTGTACCACAGTAGACCATCTCTCCATCCCATCTCCTTCATCTGATCTTTGATCGCTTTCGTCATCCGTAGCTCATCCGGGTTCTGATATAACTGTATCAGTTCTTTAAACTCCGGATCTTGAGCCTGTTGTTGCCTCCATGCGGTAGGCGAGGCGATATGGATAGTACCATCTTCTAGCCGTACCCCGATTCTTTCCGGGTCATCGTCTAGGTCACTTCTCCCCTCTTGAGGAGGCTCCGCATAAACTTCCTGCGTCTCCTCTTCCTCTCTTATGTTCGCCTTCGCATTCTCATATACCTCATAGGACCACTCAGCGTCCTCCTGGATATGTAGCTCACAACATATCCCGTGATCCGGGCCTTGTGGACTGTACCGTAGACCTGTGCGGTCATATCGGACTCCACTCGCCATCTCCATCGCCTCAATGTGGCTGACCTCATACACCTTGTCAGTGGACAAGTCTTCCATCTCCACCGTGGACACCAACGCCAATACTTCTGAGTTAAACTCTAGCCTAGAGAGGCTATCAGCGACCACATTTCGCTTTCCCGGTAGATGGACCATTGTAAAATCGAAACAAGACAAGAACGCTTGCCACCGCGCCAGCCGTCCCGTCTGTTCATGATTCATCAACCATAACAGGTTATGATGATCAGTTCTGACAGTAAATTGAGGTCCTCCCCACAAATACTCTCTGAGCCTCTTGAGGCCCTA
>WBZZ01005475.1:0-20000 GCA_019918135.1 Paulinella micropora
TCTTCCAGATACCTACAACCACATTCATTGTCATAAAAAAAGAAACAATAGAGTTAGGACTTACCACCCATGTTGATTTCGCTGAATTGGTCGGCTAATTGGTTAGGCTCCCCCATAGTCTATTACACACACCAAAAAGCATGTGTAATAGAAATTTCTTTGAATGAAAGTGGGTTTAAACCTATGGTTTTTAAAAAAAGCCATTTTTGCATTAAGTCTTTTTTATGCCGAGTTGCTATCTGCACTCTCGGTTCTGAAGACTCTGTGCATGTTTCTATCGTTTTTACTATTAATAGCATTATTAATAATATCATTTACATATTCATTAATACCATCACTAGAATATTTGTTGAAAGAAGCATTAAACGATAAATGCTCTTTCTCAATACCAACGAGAATTCTATTCATGACAATGGCGGAAAGTTGGCCACGATTATCCTTTTTCCACTTATAGAAATTATCCCGTTCTTTTTTTTTCCAATTTCTTTTGTCGCATTCTAAAAAGTCTATCTGCCTCTACTTCATTATTTTCAATACTCATTCGTTCTAACATCTCATTGATAGCCGCAACCTTAATTAGGTCGGGCTGTTTCTTTTCAATAAGACGTGCAATTTCTTTATCTGCTTTCATAATTCTTTCCTCAGAATTTATTTTATATTTGATAAGTCTATCCTTGCTTAGTTTTTGAGTTTCTATGAATTCAATCCATTCATTTTAGTCTTGTTTTCTCTGGGAATAAGTTCTTCCGACATTATAGACGAGTTGGGTAAAATCGTCCAAAACCTCTGCGGCGCGGTGGATTGAAGTCGTCCACGGTGCCGCAAAAGACATATTCACGGAAATAGAATTTTCTAGAATTTCATGTGTGGATAATACTTCAAATACTTTTTTTCCTATAACACTGGTAGGTTCACTGGGCGGAAAGACTAACGGGTTCAAGGTAGTCATTGAAATTTTAGGTTGCGGGTTCAATTCCGAAGGATGTTTTTTCGCCGAGATATGAACCTTTTATTTTTTTCGTCTGTATCAAAAATTGAATAAATTGTATGTATATTATATGATGCTGTGTATGGTTTTGATTGATAGTCCAAGCCGTCTGAAATTTTAAGTCGCAGATTCAAAACTATATCCCACTTCACTTTTTTTTGCTTATAAATCTAATATTACCTTAGCCATAACGATATTTTTTTGGATGAATATAAGAGCAGGGTGAGTGAAAATATCTTCTCCTATTGGTGTCCAACCCCATGGTCGGCCACGGCCAAGTCGGTTTTTCAAAGGTTGGACACTTTTTTGTTATTAAATTTCAATATTTATTATATAATTCTTCTTCGTATTACACATTTTTTATATTGTCCAACCTGTCCAACCTTTTATTTAAAAAAAAATAATTTTTTTTCCTCTCCCCTTTTTATTAGACCCCCTCTTAAAAAATTTCTAAAAAAAAGGGTCGGACTCTGACAACCCTGGACACTACTAATACTAAGAAGAATTGTCGCACTTAGCCTGCTCAATGCCACTCTCAAGTGTCCGAGTCGCCACAACGGCGTTTTCGTATTTTTGAAGACTGGCGGATTTTCTATTTAAAATAATTAAAATAATATAATTATATATAGGAGACATAATGCCAAGGACACCTCAATTCACCAAGGAAGAAATCGTTCAACGGAGAAGGGAAAGTGCAAAAGCATTTTTGAAGGCTCATCCTGATAAGAATAGGAAAATGTCAAGGCATACTATTATAAGAACCAAGAGAGAATAAAATTACTGCGGAAGGAGAAATACGAAAAACAAAAAACAGAATTGCTTGAATTAAGGGCTTTTCGTAATAGCATGTTAAACAATATATAATTATTTTATATATAAAAATATATATACTATTATATAAACCATGGACACCTCTCACCGCCGATCGTATTGGACATATGAAGACTTACAACTTCATTTGGATTACGTGAATGGAAATTACTTTCTAAATTTAGTCAATGCAGTTTCATTTATATCACCCGATGGAAAGTGGAACACGGCCGACTGGAAACTTGTAGATGGTATAGAAAAAGGGGCGGAACAATATTGTTGTTGCTCACACGAGATTACAAAAAACTACATCATAAAAATTCAAAAAACGGGAGCGAAATGGTGCTAGGCTCTGAATGTATGAAGCGGTTTGAGAACGACAAATGAACGAAGACCTGTCATTGCTCATCCGCATTATTGACAATCCAAACATTAAATTCTGTTGCTATTGTAATAGCAACAGGGCAATTCCAAAAAAGGTAGTGGAAAAGTATCCAAATAGGGACAAGTATTATCACAAAGCCTGCTTAATAAATAGATTGAAGCATTGCGAACATTGCGGACAATGCAAAGGATTTATTAAATGCGGGTGCTTGAATAAGTAAGAAAAGAAAGAAGTTGTTTTTTTGTCATAACGATATATAAAAAATTATAATTTCCTATTAAGGACAATGATATACATGGATATACGGATATATAGAATAATTAATTTATTTTTATAAAAAAATCAGAGCGACTATATAATATGACCGCGCCGACGCTGACCAATGGACAATGGTATTGGAAACAAGAAGAAGCACTGAGAGATAAACCACTTGATGCGGTTCTTATCAAGTGGGGGAATAAACAATTCGCAACTGTTTCATCTCAAGAGGATTTCATTGAATTGATTGAAAAAACGCCCGATGACCAAAAGCAATACTATGAAGTATTAATGGAAAACAAACCCCAACGAATGTTTGCCGACATTGATTGTGATCAATTATCAATCTCACACGAAAAAATGTATGAGCGGTGGAACACGCTTATGGAAAATGTATTTGCTAATGTGGGTTGAAGTATAATCCCAAAAAAGCCAAATACTTGGATGCGAACAAGAATGGTAAAATGTCGTGCCATTTTTCTTACGATAACGGCTTGGTGTTTAAAAACTGCGAAACACAAAAAGAGTTTTGGAAGTATGTGGAAGTAGTGATTGAAAAAGATTATCCGACCTCTGCTTCACATTTGAACGAGCCGACAAGAATATTGAATTACGAACCATACTTGATATTTCCGTCTATAACAAAAACAGGGCTTTCCGCACTATCTACTCTCATAAAGAAGATAGCGACCGCGTTTTGCTTCCGTATTCATACATCCTAAAAACAAACACCTTGAAACTACTACAAGATGTGGAAATTGAAGATTATCTGATTATGCGCCTCGATGACAATACATTTTACGATGTCAAAATTCCCGAATATACAACTTTGAAGCGATATCAACATATTACATTGGACAAAATACGCGAAATTATACTCAGTAAAATACCAAATGTAGAAATTGTTGAAATAAAGCAGAGAATGTTTGTTTTAAAAACCATAGGGACACGAGTATGTATCATAAACGGGGAAGAAAATAAAAGCGACAATTGCTATGTAGTATGGAGAAGAGAAGTGCTGTATTTCTACTGCCACGATAGCAGTTGCGAGGGTAAAGCATGAAAATTCACGAATTATCGCCCCCTATCGTCCGTAATATCAACACAATTGATGACCTGCACCGACTCGCCAGCGAATGTAATAGTTTAGAAAAATTCAAAGAGTTGATAGACACTGCTTTGGCCTGGATGAATGAATCATACACTTTTGCTAACTTGGCAAAGCCGACTATAATTGAAGAATATGTTGATTCCAAAGGCAAGAAGGTATTCCGCTACAAGACGGAATCAGCAATGGAATCATTCTTCAAAAACAAAAGAGTAAAGATCAATCTATCAAAGGAGGACTGGATAGCGCTAGGTAAAAACCCCGCCAAATTGAATGTTGTTGATTTGTATAAAATATGGACTACGCACCCGAGAAGACGCGAAGTAAATGACGTAATCGTTGACCCCAAGGCATACTTTGATAACGACAAACAAGGGTTTTATAACTTGTTTAAGGGTTTTGAAATTCCAGCGGACACATTAGGAGACGTGAAATCATTCACGGCAGAAGAAGAAAAAAATGAAGCATTCTTTCAACATATCCTAAACAGATGGTGCGGGGGAAGGAAGGACATATACAAAAAGGTGCTTGATATGTTTGCGAGCATTTACCAAAAGCCGTGGCAAAAACTACACTTATCATTAGTTTTGACAAGCACTGAACGAGCAGGTAAGGGTACTATTCTTGAAATATTCAAAGACATAATAGGTGCCGATTATTACTTCCAGCCGTCAGACGTTAGAGAAATATTTGGCAATTTCAATGCGCAACTCGCAAAAGCAATTGTAGTATTTATGGACGAAATGGTTTGGGGTGGTGATAAAGAACGAGCGGGAACAATTAAGAAACTCGTATCAGAAAACACGCTCACTCTTAAACAAAAATATTTACCAAATCTAACATTAGAAAATATGTTATTTCTAGTCCTTGCTTCAAACGAAGAATGGGTAGTGCCAGCGGGCACCACTGAGCAACGATGGCTCGTCCTTGAAGTTTCTGATGAACGGGCACTTATGAAAACAGACGAAAAGAGAAAAGTGATTGCGGATATTAGATCTATTGACAGGCAGCGACTGGCAAAGTTTCTCCTTGAAAGAGACCTCAGCGAGTTTAACGATCGCGTAACAATCATTACGAAGGGGCTACGAGAACAAAAAGTGAAATCTCTTTCAAAGTTTGGTTGGATTGCTTGAACTTGGGATATATTACAAACTAATTTCCAGGAATTCGTTTTGGTGAAGAAGTTTCTAAAGAAGAATTGTATGATGTGTATACAGCAAATGCGAATGACACGCACACTTCGTGTGTTAGTTTCTGGACTAATCTTAGAAAACTAATGCCAAATATGGTAGAAAAGAAGAAAACGATAGAAGCAGGCGCGCGGGTTAGATACGTGGATTTACCAACTTTAAAAGAATGTAAAAATCAATGGAAGGTTATTTATGGTGATAATGAATGGGCTTTTGACGATGACGACGATGACGATGAATAAAAATATATAAACAGATTTTTTTTGTTATGCTTATATATAACATGGCAACCAAAAAAGATTATTTAAGTCAAATAGAAAAATGGACTCATTTAAGTAGCGACATTAAACTGCCAACAAGCAAATCGCTCAAACCTGAATTTATCGTATTTTATGAAAAATACCGACCCGAACAACCCCTGCAGGGTGATAATGTTAAAGTTGTATTGCCCTCCGTTGATACATTGAAGAGTTTGTTTTTGATGACGAACCAGAAACAATAGAAGTATATACGCCTTTTAAAGAAAATGATATGAAGGAAACTGGTATCACCGAAATCAAAACAAATGTAGGAGAAGAATTGGCAAAAAAAGAATTGTCAGTTTTAGAAGCGCCAAATGAGAAGAAAACACCGATTAAAGCAAAGCGGAATCCGCCCGAGAGCGGGTATAGCTGCTATGAAATAATAACGGCACATTTGAAAGTATCAAAAGACCCGTTCAATTTATTGTATATGAAAGTGGAAGACCGCACCATAATGCAGGACGATATGAAGAAATGGCACGAGAGTAGATACGCACACATACCACCAGACCAACGCCCTATTCTTAAATATGGTAAGTTAGATTATAAGACATTTTCCCGCGATGTTTTATCTCAACACGAGGGCAAACTAACAACGCTAAAAGATATGTATGACAGGTTTCATATGTAATCAGCAGTCAGTGCTATTTCTCTCATCACATCAATATTAAAATATGATGGTTTAAAAGATACATAATCCGCATATGCAGTTTTATAATATACTTCCAATGTTATTGGAGCATCAGTCGCATATGTTAATAAAACCTCATTAGTTGTATTTCCAGAAATTTGTATTGTTGTATTATTGGTGGTATCCGCGGGGTTTAGGCAAGTCATCAACCATATCATTTTCATTTGAACTCCGTATCTTTGAATTAGCCATATACAATCAAAAGACTTATACTCAATAGCGGTTGTATAATTTAGCACTTCGCTGTAAAAGCATCAACATTTGTTCCGTCCGTTTTATGAAACCAGAACTGAAAAGTTCCTATTCCAGACGGGACGGGCAAATTCAAAGACCCGCGAAAAGCAACTTTAATAAAATAACCATAACCTAAATTAGATATTGTTTTGCTACCATAACCGCCAGTGCAAAGAGTAGTGAATGTGGAACTTTCCATCAAGATCAAGACCAACATACGCATTTTGAATGTTTCTTGTTAATGTCGGGGTAGCAGTGATTGCAATAGTTTTCGTATCAATTGACTCCTGTTCTTGTGATCGTCCAAATATATTCATATTTTTTCAAAACTATATATACTACGACATAAAATAATTCTATTAAATTATGAATTATTTAGGCAACCCATGGACATATCATTTTTACGGCTCTGTCATAGTGGATGAGGATTTAGAAATTGATGGCGCATTATATGGTGATCATATTGAAGCAAACTCAATCCAAGCAAGGACTGACGATATAACAATATCATCGCGAAATAATAACTCTTCTTTGTTGATATCTGATACTGTTTATGTCTCAATTAATAACGAATACGACCTACCAATAGCGGACGGCACGGCGAACCAAGTATTAAAAACGGACGGGCTGGGCAATACTTCATTTGCTACATTAACATCAAGTTATATAAGCGATTTTGAACTGGATAAATTAATGGATGTAGCCATAACCGCACCAATCGCCATAAATAGTTATCTCACATATAACTCAATAAACTGGGTAAATAAAACCTTTCCGATAAATGTTGATGAATTCGGCAATATTAAATGGGCGAAACTCGTGATAGAACAGGAGTAAATTTACTAAATACCAAAGATGTTGATGCTTGGATATTTGAGCATAATGATAATAATGCTAAAGTATCAGCGAGTGGAAGTATAGATACACATAGCGATGTGACTATAGATGCACCATCAAACAATCAACTGCTCATTTATAGCACAGGACGATGGAGAAATACAGCTTACCCTTTCTTAGATTAGATGGAACCACAACTATGACAGGCGGACTAAATATGGGTGGTTATGCTATTTCAGGGGCTTCTACATATAATGGAATTAATCTCGCAAATCTCAGTTGATAGCACGGTGGTTAAACTAACAGGAGACCAAACCATAGCAGGAAATAAAAAATTTACATCAACTTTAGAAGTAAGTGGTTCATCTAATCCTGCTTCGTTTGATTGTATCGGTATAGCATTTGATACAAAAATAGGAATGATTATAGCACAGAAAACAGCGACAGCGACTTTTATCCGATACAAATAAGTGGTTCGTATGTAGAGTTATATTCAGGTAATACTTTAATCACGACAGCATCTGGAACAACATTAAGTTTGAACAGCAACAAAATAACAAATTTAGCAACTCCGACAGCATCAACAGATGGGGCAAACAAAAAGTTATGTTGATGATAATTTCGTAAAACTAACAACAGACCAAACCATAGGAGGAACCAAAACTTTTAGTAATGTAATGAATGCGAGTGCTGGTATTGATATGAAAAGTCAAAGCATAACGAATGTGAATCTTGTTGATGGTGTAGATGTTTCAGGCCTTGACACTTCGGTGGTTAAACTAACAGGAAACCAAACCATAGCAGGAATTAAGACATATAGCAGTGGTCTTGAAATTACTAGAAATTCAATAAATTCAACAATAAAGGGAACATTCATTGTTTTTAATTCTACAAGTAATATCGGGTCAATTGCTAGTTTAGATATGAAAACAAATACGTATTATAATTTTGAAATTTCAGCAAAAAAAAATTAGTTTTATTATTGATGGGACAATTGTTTCGTGGTTTCATGCTACTGGCTTAGATTGTAATAGTAGTCGGATTGTTAATCTAGGAGCACCACAGAATGCGAATGAAGCGGTTAATAGACAATATCTAGACGATAATTGTGTGAAACTAACAGGAGACCAATCCATAGCAGGGATTAAAAGATTTACGGGAACAACAAGAGTTGATAATTTAGAACTTTGGGGAGATGCCGATTTTGCCACTCATAATATCACAAGATGCGGAAATCTTACCACGGATGGAGCCCGATTATTAATTCAAACAGGTGGCGACATATTTTTAACACAGACATCAGGCAATCAACAAAATTTCATATATACTCTAAATACTGCTTCAAGTGGAACCGCAGACCAAAGAGGTTATGTATTCACAAATGTAGCATTTGACGCGGGAAAAGGGGCGGGGCTTTATATTTCAAACTTTTGGACAGCAAAATTGTTTCATCCGATATTGTTCGTTTTAATAATGCTTGTGGTATGCGTTTTTATGGTGCTTTGGATATGAATTCTAACAACATAACAAGCGCTGGAACAATAACAGGAACATCAATTACTTCAACTGCTGGAATAACTATAACAACATTAACAGCGAGCGGATTAATTACAGCAAATGCGGGATTAACAGGAACAACATTAACAGCAAGCGGATTTATTACGGCGGATGGAGGTTGTAAGTTATCTATTCAAAATAAAGTAGATGGAGGAAACGGACAAGGTATATTTCTGTGGGATACAGACAATCCAAGTTGGGGTATTATATGGCAACATCAGGCGCAAGTAAAAGTTTAATAGCAGGCTCTGCTGTTGCTGGTAATGATTTTACTTCGTATAGCTTTCGTTGTAGAGTTGCTAATGATGCTACAATGGGTTTATATGGGAGAACTCTTCTGAACAATTGTTAATGTTATTGAATGGGGCAAACGGAACTTTATGGACAAAAGGATTAATTACAGCAAATGCGGGAATAACAACGACAACAACTTCTAGTGGTTTTTTGACACTAAGACAAAGACCAAGTTATACTTACGACCCACAAATATATATGAAATCAGGAGGATATTCAAATTATGGTGTAGTCTGCGCATCTCAGGGACTTCCCCATGCTTGGACTACTTCAAACTCTACGGGCGAGCCTTCTGGTAGTTATAATTATGTTCCTCTTAATGGTGCCTGGACAAACTCATCGGACAGGAGGCTAAAATCAGATATTCAAACATTAAACTGCGGTGATTGTTGCGAGAAACTAATGAAATTAAATTGTTGTTCGTATTATTGGAAATCAGATGAGAAGAAACAGAAAAAGAACCACGGATTTATCGCCGATGAAGTTAAAAAAATATTTCCAGAATTTGTATCCGAAAGCGGAATAAAAGCAGACGGAGAGGGCAACCTTGAAGGTATAACATATACAGATTTTATACCAATATTAGTCAGTGCTTTCCAACACATGGCAGAAAAAGTAATTAATTTAGAAAAAGAAAATAAAAATCTCATGATTATTATAGAAGATATATCTAAGCAATTAGCCGAAATCAGAGCAGTCGTTTTTTCAAATGTCCAACAATAATACAACTAGACTTCATAGACCACCGCCTATTATGGATATGGACGTCGAACTAACACCAGCATTAAAATCACGTGTGCTTGAGGTAGAACTTAAGAATGAGGAAAGGAAGCAGGAACACGAATACACCGATAGTTGGGAATGCTGTTGTATGACAAAAAAAACAGATAGCAGATTAATTAAAAATACTTATTTCAAATGGCGATAATATAGCAATAATTACATTAGCGATCGTAAAACTTTCTAATCATGAACTTGATTGTAATCAAACTAATGTGTATGTGGGGCTCATTTCGTTGATGGTAGGTATCGCTTTACCCTCTCCAAGTTCTGGAGGTGGTAAGAAGTAAATCACAAATTACCACATTCATATGTATGTGTCATATACCATCTAGTATTATCACCAACACACATCAAAGGCAGTGCCTCATCAAAACTACGACACCTATTATTTCCGTTATTTATGAAAACACGCTTAAACCCTGTATCTACCCCTTGCTTTATACAATAAGCACACGATTCATTCTTTTTTTCCGAGTATCGCGAGTAAAAATCGCAGGCAGTCCGCGACATAGCCGAGCACACGAATAGCAATATTAATAACATATATTTAACTCCCGCTTTTTCCCTCTTCTTTAATTATATTATTATAAATTGCTTCGTTGCTTATCTGATAGCGGTAAGCGGTAAAGGATATTTTGAGGTTTTCTAAAAATATTGGGGTTTCTATTCACTAAGTTCTGAGTGATGCTGATTTGGTCAATTTCCTTCCCTAGCCGTTCTAGTTCCTCCAGTTGTTCCTCGTCTTTACTTTTTTCCTTTTTATTTTCCATCCTATATTATATTGCACATTAAAAAAATGCCACACGAAAAACCATTTTTTACGTATTATAACGAAATTAAACGCGAATATAAGTATTTGTTGGATGAAGCAGACGATTTTGGATTGATCAAGTTAATGAAGGCATCAATAGTCAAGCCCAAGGCTTAGAGCGGACAGATTGTTGGATGCTTCAACAAGAGGGGGGAATACTATGGAGGATTTAAAAGATAGGATTAGTGCGTTGGACAATAAGCAAAGTATTTATGCGAACATGAATTACGATGAACTGAAAGCGCACCTCCAAGATGACGGCGTTGATATGAAAGAATTTGAAAGAAAACATGGAACTGCCCCCATAAACGAACAAATGATTGAAATGCGAAAATTAGCAATGGCTACCGATAAATATGATATAATGCACATAGAAGACAATATCCAGCAAATGAAGCGTGATATAACACAATTGGTAAAACAAGAATATAAAGAAGAAGACTTAAAACGATTAACCGATAAGGGTTTAACGTATATGAAAAACAAAGGCAAAGCAGACAAAACTCGCGTAATACGAAGAGAGGATAGAAAGCAAGCGGAGCAGGAATATAAGGAATGGAAAGAAAACCGAGAAGAGTGGGAGAGAAAACACCCAGATGATGCTTTAATAGAAGCACAGATAGGCGACGAACACAAGATGCTTGTGCCACGAATAACTGATGATCCCCGAAATGTAGAAGATAGATTTGTTAATGCTATTATTAGAAGTATTCAAGAGATAATTATGGGTCCCAGACTTAATAGATTACTTAACGTTGCTACAGGTGTTGGGCGATATGGTGTGAGAAGGCTAGCGTGGGGGCAGATATTGAGATTAGTTGCCAACAATCCACAACTACGTGCAATGAATGTTTGGATTACTTGGAAGAAGAAGAGCAGATGCTTTCAATGCCCTTTTGCTAGCACTAGCAAGAAATGAAGCGCCACAGGGTTTGCCTCCGCCTAATCCTCTTTTGATCGCAAGCGGACAGCAAAGAATAGGTGATTATGTATTAAGTGAATATGCGCGCAGATTAGCCACTGGAATAATGTCTTTAAATGCGTGGCAAGTTTTTAAAACAGGCGTAGAGACTATGACTATTGCTGGTCTTGCAAAAGCACTTAAAACAATATATAAAACATGGTCTGCTCAACCAGATGCTCTCATTAAGTTGGAAGAAGAACGAATTCATACCGAGGGAAGTAATTTTAATGGTGGGGGCACACGAGTGGAAAGCCGTCTTCAATTAGAAGATAGAACTCGTGGCAAATTTCCCTACATTCTCCCAGCAGATGCTTTGGACTTAGTTGCTTTTGAACATGATTTATTGTATGCGTCAGGCGACAAGAATGTCCAAGACTTTGCAGATAAACGATACTTTGAAAGAATTACCAATATGAGCGATTATCTAACGAGTAATGGATTGGCTACGGCCGAAGTTGCAAAGAGTATTTTTGACAATTACAACTCAATGTTTTCAAAAGCGGATATATCTAGAATGGCCTTGGAAGCACAGGGACGTGCTCGTAGTGGAGTATCTTTTTGGGATGCAATGAAGTTTTGGAAAACTATCAAAACCACTCCTCCAGATGCGAAGTATAATGGATTTATAGGCGATGTAGATAAAACATTGATGTCCATGATTGGTATCATGGAAAATGTGGGCAGTTTTCATAATGATGCAACATTTAAAGTAAATAAAATAGCAGATCCTGATACATTCAGCACACAATATGCGGAACTCGTTGATGGTTTTAATAAAATGGTTAAATGGCAAGAAAAAGCGGATGGTGTGAAAGGATATTCTCTTATCGCACCAGCAAATGAAACTACAATTAATAATTTTATAGAAAAAATAAATACACAGATCACAAAAGATATTCCACCAAGTATAGAAAAAGATATAAATCTTAGTGTTGAAGTCCCGATCACATACTCAGACAATATGGTAGTAGCAGATACTATTGGACTGGACAATAACTTGCTCATACTTAAGGATAAAGGCGCCCAAACGAGGCACTTAAAGGGATTTGTTAAATCGTTGAGAGAGAAAACTGGAAAGAAAATTAAACTTTCCAATTATGACGATCCAAAAGTTGGATGGGAAGAGGCCATCAAACAAGCACTAAATCAAGGTGCTAGTATGTCAGACGTAGCAGATGCAGATGATATTTTGGATAAGAGAATTTACGAAGAAATGCGGGGTAAATTAACTCAAGACCAAATGAAGCAATTGGAAGAGTTAGAGTTAAAAGATAATCAAGTTGAAAAAACTAATCCACCGCAAGCAACACCAGCACCACCGCAAGCAACACCAGCACCACCGCAAGCAACACCAGCACCACCGCAAGCAACACCAGCACCATCACCGCCAAATCCACAAGAAGCCGCATTCGTAGAGAAACCTTTTCAGCCACCACAGAATAATTTAAAAGAAGACCCAGATAATGCGACAACTAATGACCAAATGGTTGATAGCATGAGAAGCATTGATAAATTGGTTGATAAGATTATGGGGAAATCTCCCGCCGATGAAAGAGAAGATATGTTAGCACTTATTCGTTTTCTAATGCCAAGCGACCAAAATGGTGGAATTGGCACTTCGCAAACAAACCCACTTATTAAAGGCAACGAACTAAGACGCGATCGCATGCTAGAAACTAAGAATGATCTTGAATCACTAGATAACACACTTTATAGCAACACAAATAATCACTTTATGTTGAATAAATACAATAGAGCAGTCATTCAGACCAGAATGAACGAAAAAAAGAGAGTTTCCACAAATGAAACGAAAACTGAATAGAAATTTCCCTGCTGAAATCCCGCGACAAATTCAAACTCGCCCAGAAAGAAAGGATTTTAAACCGCTTGTTAATTCTCCAAGTAATTATGCTTTTGGTAGTCCTTACTATCCTTATTTCTATAATTATGCTTCACCACCCCAACCTTTTGGTGCTGAATATGATAATTATAGATATAATCCAAACTATTTTCAAAACCCATAATATAGTAATGCCTAGATCTATACATAAAGGATTAATAGCAAACAAGTTGCCACGAAAAATACTTTTGAAGCAGAATCTGGAGAAAACCAACATAGAAAAAGCACACGAGGAATTTACTATTGACAGACCAGTAATAACAGAGTTAGATAGCAAAAAACCACCCAAATTTAAGAATGACTTGGAAATACAACCAATTAAAACACAAAGAGATGGGGTTGAATTGCTTCCTATTCAAAAAGAAGGAATATTGGTTATATGTGCAAGCACTGGCGGGGGTAAATCAGTTATGATTTGTAATCTACTCGCCAAAAAGAACATGTTGAAAGGTTTTTATGATAGAATAGTAGTCTTTTGCTTAAGTCCGTGCCCGATTTTGGAAGACACTCTCAAGTTAAAAAAAGAAGACATAATCAAAAAATATAGACCTGAGTTAATGAGAGAAATATTAACCAAACAAAAAGAACTGATTAAAACTAAAGGGTTTAAGAAGGCACCAAAAATATTATTGTTATTGGATGACATTGCGCAGAGTAAAACTTTTCTCAAATCAGAAGTGCTTACCGAGTTGTTTTTCGCTTCAACACATGCTAAAGTGTCAGTCTGGGTAGCAACTCAGAGTTATACGCAACTCCCATGAAGAATAAGAATTAACTGTCATTGGATGATTATTTTTAATGGAGTAAGGAGAAGCGAACTTGAGAGACTGGCAGATAAATATGAAAGTCCTTTTCTCACTAAAAAAGAATTTTACAATATGGTTAAATATGCTACGGCAGAACCTTATTCATTTCTAGCAATTAACAATACTGCTAGTGATAGAACAACCCAGTTTAGAAAGAATTTCTCTACTATATTACGATTAAATAAGGATAGAGATATGACAAACCTGTAAAAATTAAATTAAAAAGTTTTTTTTCAGCAATAATATATAATATGGCGGAATCAACTAAATTATACAAAACTTGCTATCAACAAGCAATTGCTATTTGGTATAAACAGAATTCGCAAGGAAAATTCGTAACAATTCGTAAGGGATCGCCCGAATACTTAGCAGTAAAGAAGATAGAAGAGGATATTAAGAGTGGCAAGATTAAGTGTCAATTAAAACCAAAAGTGAGCAAATCGGGGAGTAAGAAAAATGAACAACCTATTGCCAGCGGGCGACCAGATCAAATGCCAGATGAAGCATTAGAAAGAAAAATACCAGACATAGAATCAGCAAATAATTCATCTCCTGAACCAAATGCGAAACCTGTTGAAATGTCTCCAGCACTAAGATTGAACAATCTTTACCAAAATCGGTTAATCCCACTCCTGTTTCTGTGCCAAAACAAACAACTACAACACCAGCAAGTAAGATAGAAGCAATAGAAGATGCTTCTAAGGAAACTCCACCAACTGAAAAGGTTGCTCAAACTAATGACATTGATGTAAATCAAGCCATAGTTGATTTAAAGTAAAGAGGAAAGAATCACGCACAAGAATTTACAAAATTATGAAAAAAATAATTAATGGTAATTGATAAAATAATTATTATTATATAATGATTAAAAACTCAAGTGCTTCAAAACGTTTGCCTATTGACTTTATTAATAAGATAAATGAAGCAAACCGACCAAAAAGTGATGGGTTTCAACTAAACCAGTTTGAATTGTGGAGTAGTCATGGTGCCCAATTAGTTAATCAACCATTAACTGAATTTGGTGATCTTGTCCCGCATGAGAAGAGCACTATTCAAAACACATTAACAGACGTTTCTGATAACAAAGAAAATGCGGGTGTTGTTGATTTGGACACTGCTGTTAGCAGTTTGGCTTATTTAAAGAAAGCGGTTCAGAATGCTGAGGCAAGAGAATTTCAATTGACTTCACCACAAGATGCGAGACTTGACAACATACAGAAATCAGTTGATGTTATTAAACAATCCGTTTCAGGTGAATAAATAATTATTTTTAATTTCTATTATTATTTTTTTTAGTATAGTAGCATTGCAAATTTTACCACCCCACAAGCACACCAAAAAAATGGAAGGAAAGGATATTAAAATTACTGAGGAGTTGATGACCCTCAACAACCTCAGATATGAGTTGCCAGCAAGTCTGGCGCTCTCTGAACAGGGAAGTATCTTTAAGAAAAATTTCTCTGACCAGCAGACTTATACTAGTTCGTCATGGACTGAAATGATTTTCACATTACAAGCAAGCACTGATTTTGTTTATGGAAAAAATTGTTAATTGTCGTTTGACATTAAAGCAGATGGGTTGGTTACGACTGCTGGAACCAACTGCGCCATGGGTTTTCAAAACACTCCCGCAACTGCTATTTTTGAAATATTTTTGCTAGAAAGTAAGGATGGTAGCGAACTTGAACGAATTGAAGATTTGAATAAACTGGTGCGAAATACTCTCCCATGGCATTATCCTTTTGATTATCGTCGGCAGGCACAGATGGCATGACAAAGAGAAAATGTTGAAGTTAATGCTAATATTACTGACGATTCAGTCGTTAATTTTGCCGTTAATACTCCCACGGCCGTTGCGACTGGTAATTATTTGAGGGTTTGTATTCCTCTTCATTACTTTTCGGGAGTGTTTAATGAAGAAATTCTCATTCCTCCCTCTCTGATTAGTGGTATGAGGCTTCGTTTGACATTTGCACCACCTCAGGAAGCATTTGCCATTATTGGAAGCACTACTGGGGCTATTCCTGCTGGGTTTGATGGTTCCGCTTCGACTTACACCGTATCAAATCCAGTGGTTATGTTGGAAACCTTCTCACTTGCTCCTGGCGTCCAGAGAAATATTTTGGAACAGATGGGAAGCAAGGATGGGCTTCCATACACTTATGAAAGATATTATAACCAAAAGGCAAATCCAGGCACGTCCGATGATTTTAATCTTCAAGTGAATAAGGCCGTTGCTCGTGCTCAGTGCTTGTATATCGTAACTCAAAATGTGCTCGCTGACCATGCTAGTATTGATAACCTTGGAACTGCTAGAATGCCTTATAAACAATATCAATGCCGTATTGGTGATTGGTATGCTCCGCAACAGAAGATGGAACTCGGAGGAAGCACCGATACTCTTGCCGCTGTTCGAAGAGGATGCGCAGAATTGTACATTAACAATCTTCAAGCAACTATGGGTATTCGCGATGCTTATATGTCTTCATCTGTTTCTCTTGAAGACTTTCGCAAATATTATGCTCCCACTGGTTCTACTGACACAGATAATAATGGAGGATTTGCTACCATTATTCAAACACTCAATCAGTCGCCCCACATTGGAGCGTCTGGTCTAGCAGTTAATAATTCACGAACTGCGGAAGTCAATATTCGTTATGCTGCTGATTATAATGTTACTCGTGCTATTAGTGCTTGGTTGAAATATGTTAAAGTCGCGTCTATCTATCCATCTCGTACCGTCGTAAAACAATAAAAAAAATTTAAAATTAAAATATATTCTTTTACAATATAGCAATGTCTTTTACAATCTCCAACTTAGAAGACAAAAAGCGAACCCGCAAAAATTTCCTCCTTCGTGTCTCCTCAAGTGATAAAACAGAATTAAAATCCGCTTCTACTCACAATGGCCGTTTCGTTGTTGATCTCCCAGCAACTGGTCGTAGTATTGATATAATCAGTGCTTATGTCGTTAAGGGTATCTCCATTCCAAACGTTTTCCCAAACATACCGAGTTATGCCAACACTCTCACATTGATTAAAACAACTGGATCCGCTACAAAAACTGCAATCGTAACAGAAAATCAATACACCATTGATACATTTATTACCGCTCTTCAAACTGCAATTAATTCAGCAATTACCCCAAACTCTGTAGTTATAACTTTGAACTCCGTTAATTAATTGAACTTCGCATTCACTGGTGATACGTATGCTTTTGATTATGATAACAGCACTATTAGCGACAAGATAGGACTAACTGCAGATATTTCGGCGGCGGCGAGTAGCACAATGCAGTCTATAGTCAATCTAATCGGTGAAACGGCCGTTTATGTTCATAGTCGTGCTTTAAATCAATCTGGTTTAGTTGAAGCAAATGGTAATTTCTCCGTCGTTGGTAAATGCAATCTTGATAAGCCCTATGGAGTCCAGTGCTACTTTGAATCGTCAAACGATGTTGCAGATTATGTGCCATTTAATACGACGAAAAGTTTAAGAACTATTGATATCGTTATTAGAAATGCCGGTGGCAATGTGCTTGAATGTCCTGTCAATTTTGAAGTTAGTATTCTCTTAAAGGCGTATCATGCGTAATAAAAAAAGAATACATAAATATAATGGCATTTATAGAAAATTTAGATACACTATTCACTCTAATCAAAAACATCAACTTACGACGGCAACGACAACATAAATATCTAATCCCCTGCGGTGTCAATATTGATCAGTTTTACATATATTTGAAGAAAAATCACGCACCTATAACAGAAAAATTAATCAAGGACAGAAATTTTGAATACATAAAAAATGTCAATAGAGATAGAAAAGAAAGTTGATGCTTAATGCAATTTATGCATTATGTATAAATAAAGCCTTCTTTTTTTTGTTTAAATCTGATCTTCAATCCAGTTTAATGAAGCGTAAATACTCGCGGTTCCACCGCTTGTATTTTGTGCGGATACGGTAAATGTTTTACTTGACCTATCTTGATATTATATTGAGACAAATCAATGTATATTGATGAACCACCAGACAACACATATGTGAATATCACACTTCCGCCCGTTCTTGTAGTTCCTGCCGTATCTACTTCGGCTAACGATGTGTTTGTATCTTAATTTGAATAAGAAGGCGTTCCTCCCAATGTGGTATTAAGAATAATTCTAGCGATACATGTTTTAGTGTCTGAATTGCTAATACATAAATTCTCAAAGTAGATTATGTTGTAATTCGTTTTGCTGTTAAATGTGGCGCGGTTTCTAATAGTAAATATGGCATTCTCAGTTGATCCTATACTCTTGACATTATCATACGAGTTCGTTATAGCAATAGTCCGATCAATATTCCCCTCAACCGCCAAAAACATGCTAGCAGTTTTCATTACAACGGATGCCAGACTTGATGAATACGCCTTCGCATAAATAGCAAACGCCGCCTGATCTAAAGATGGAGTGGCAGCAGTGCTCGCATATTTAATCGCATGAATTACTTCCATTCGTCCAGTTCGCTGGTTTTCAATTTTGAATGTAATTTGACCACTGCCCAGATACTGAATTTCAAACACATTTAATTTGGTAAAATCAATCGTGGGGAAGTTTCCAGTATTATTACATTTATCAACATTCCACGCATATTGACTGACCACATTTTCTACACTTCCCGCCGTTCTTACAACGGACATTCCCAAGTTTGATTGCCTAAAACATAAATTGTCTGCTGGTGTGCCTATGCCAATATCGCAATTGAAAGTGTCTGCGGCGATAGATGACGGAAATAAAGCGGAAAATCTAGCAACTAAGCCCATACCACTTCTATATTTTGCTCTTTCAATAGTCGTGATCTGTGCGGTTGAATTACCTGAGGCCGATGTAGTCAAAATCGCCATTGAATTAGCAGTTGATACCACCCCGCCGTTGGTTTTTGTTTTGTCAAAGAAACGAGTATTAATACCATATGTAAATACATTTTGTAATACTGGCGACAAAGTGGCCGTTTGCAATTCTCCGAAGGCGGTTGTTGGTAGTGCGTCTTTTATGCTATCAATAGATGAAGAAGACGACGACGATGTAGTTGATGACGATGGTGTATTCGTGCTTTGACCAAAAAGGTTCATTTTATATTTTATATTATATAAAACATGTCAATAATAATACGTGAATTGCCGAGTGATATAGTTGGACGTATAAGGACATTTGTTTATTCAGAAATGCCCCAGCCGAATTATAAAGAAGAATTTTGTAATATATGTGGCTTGTCTCGCACATTCCAGTCGCACCCTCCTATTATAGCAGGTAATTTGTATGGCGTAGATAGTATTGAGTTTTTCACAATCTGCTCCATTACATGCTACAGGCGAGAGTCTAATATTAGAGCAAGATATGGGGAACCGCCTTTAATCGTTGTTAAATATTCATCTTTTTGAACTTTTTGTTTAATTCTAGTGCTTCTTCTTAATGGCTTTGCTTCCTCCGTTTGTTCTTCTTGTGGCGCTTCTTCTTTCTCTTTGATAAACTTATTGGCAATAACGGCTCCAATCCCGCTTATCTTTCTTAGTTTAGTATTTGTAATATTCGGATTATCATTGTAAATCTGCTCAAGCAATTTATACTTATCCTCTGTGCTAGCGCTTTTTCCTAATGGTTGATCTTTGCTTTCTTCGTCTCCGTTTTCGCTTTCAGTTTCATTAGTATTATTTAAATTCAGACATAAATCTATCTTGCGTCTCAACTCCTCCAATTCTGTTTTAATCCCTTCTGCTTTAATTTCTTCTGGATCGGCCACATTAACCCAACTATAACTAAATGAAGTGAGCATATCGCCGTGCCCCAACACATTTGAAACCCATGTATTAAAATTCTCTAATTTCGGATTGGCAAAATTACTATACGACAAACTAGCATATAGTTTTCGCAACATACTACTCTTTTGTGTGTATTTCGATAGCCAAGGGAAGATTTTGATAATTCTTTTGTTTAGTTCATTATTCTTTTGTTTATCAAGCACACCCTCGCTGTTGATGATAACTGCTTTTTTCTTTTTGAAATGGTTCCGTATTGAATTTACTTTTTCTATTACAAACTGG
>WBZZ01005475.1:25000-65000 GCA_019918135.1 Paulinella micropora
AGAACTACATGGGAACAACGTAATCTATCTCTCAAACGCAGAGTTTAGGGAAGCTACCCCGCTAAGGGTATAGAATAACCGAAGAAAAGACTTTTAATAACTTTGGGTCACACAAAATGTTATGACCTTAACAGAATGGTAATACTCATTTGATTCTAGGCATTCCAGACTATGATTCGCGAATACTCTAGAAAGTGTCATTGTCAGTAATAAAAATATTAATAACTCTCCAGCCTATGACCCTGCCTATGACTAAGACTATCCAAATTACCGGTAAATTGACTAGGTGGAGTAACGGTTATTAATAGTACATTACAACGCTCCCCCTTAGTCGCAAGTCATAGGCTATATTAGTGGCCAGTGTGTAATAAAAAAAATATTGGTGAGGATCAGTTATGGGTAACCCGAAGGTCATCAACTCCCAATTTCATCACATCCTCTATGCATGTATATATGTAGTCATGCAGTAACATGTATGAAGTATGTATGTGTTCAAAAATTTGCAAGCGCTTCCCGTAGGGGGTAGCAAAAATCGAAAAATTTTAGATTTCCTATTCTAGGACAGAAAGAAGGATAGAAAAGCAGTGGCGTCGAGCAGTCCGGGCTGGATCGCCGACTCGGACTACCATGCGAGGCCGGCAACCGCGAGGCTATCTCCAACTTAAATGCGCAAAACAAAACTGCTGCAACAAGCAACAAACTGCACAAAACACTCAAAGCAAACATAAGTGACTGGACATGCAAATCCCGAAATTACTCGATCTTGACCGTAAATTTGTTAAGTAAATACTCGAATTGTTCTTTCGGTAAATATTTTGTCATTACATCACCTATCTGCTTTTTCGTACCTACTTTTACAAACTTAATCTCACCGTCTCTCTGTAGGTGGTGCATAAAGTGTAATTCTAAGGTAAGTGTTTAGTTCTATTACCTGACATACCCCTCTCTGCCGCTAAGATTGTTTGAGAGTTATCCTCAAATAATTCCATCGGGCTCTTTTGGGCTATGTTTAGTTCTTGTGTGATGTGTTTCAGTGCAAGTCCTTCTCTAATGCACTCAGTTGCTGCAAATATTTCAGCATCATTGGAACTTAGGGCGATGCGACTCTGTCGCTTTGATAACCATGCAACTGGATCGCTGCCCAGTGCGGGAACTTCCCTGTTTTCTTACAAACTCTGTGAGCCGCGTCGGGCCACATGGAAAGTTTTGGATAGGTTTGCCCTTCCTGCTCTGACTTAGGCTCATGGTGCTCGATAAGAGTTAACTAAATAACGAAAGATTCTGCCTAACATCGCATAAGTTATTCCCTTATCGATAGTTTGCGTGACACTTGCCGAATTTAGTGCTTGTTCTATATCGGGCCTTGTCATCTTCGCGAGAAATAGCAAATATAAACTAGGAATTGAAAATTTTCGCAAGCTGGCTGATTCAGACATCGGTTCCGTGAAATGTTCTTGCGCTGGAGTACTGACGGGTTTAGCAGAAGCGTAACCTACCTCTTTTAGTATCTGCTGCTGATATTTTTGCTGATGCAAAATGATTTTCCCGTTCGATTGCTCTATCTCTATTCCTTTGAATTCACGGGCTATACCAAGTCTCTGGAGCAGGAATTTTTTTTTTAATGCGGACGCAAAACGCTCATATGCTTGTTTGTTTGGTGCTGTGAACAACAAGTCATCTACATGAAATATCCCTACTATCGCTTTTCTTAAAGCTTTATCATTTTCTACAAACATACATAAATCAGAATCTAGCAGTCTAAAACCTAGCTCCTTTAACTTGGGTGCTAATATCTCATACCATCTTCTTCCTGCCTGAGGTGCGCCATATAAGACACCATCTATATGCCATATCATCCCCTTATGCTCTTCTCTGTCTACACTCTCTGGCGCATATGCATAAACAGGGTCATTCATACTAGCATTCAGGTATGCATTTTTAAAATCTATGCCGTATAGTTTGTGTTTGTGCCAGGCAGATAGTTTGGCGAGAAATAAAGTGAATGGTGCGCGGCGCAAGGAACAAGAGCTGATCTGGGTTATAGCTAACACGGGGTTCTAACATATCTCCCCGTAAAGCTAAACGAGACTTTATGAACTTTTTCCCGTTCTGATCTAACTTTACTTTGTGAACCCATGTCAATCTAGCTATCTTACTAACTCCTGCCTTGCTTGCCTCCTTATAGGGTACCCATGTGTATGTGTTAAAGGATTGAAGAGCTTTTAGTTCTGCTTTCATACCTTCTAAAACATCTTTAGCTGTCAAACCTGCCTCTATGACATCTTTGGGTACTCTGACGTCTACATACAAATAAAAATCACGAATCTCATCTGCCACCACCATACGGTCATCGCATAAGAACATATTAGCGGGACTTTGCAACGGGTATTCGGGATCTTTCACGGAGTATTTGTGGATTTCCGAATTCAACATCCGTTCTTCTTCGTCTTCAAACTTAACTATGTGGGTGGGCTGAGATCTGTCTCTTACTACTAGTCTATCTCTGGGATCACACACTCTGCTGACTACCCCTACCCGTACTATGCTCTCCCATCCCACACCGTACTTTTTCTTCGCCCATCCATCTCCCCATGCACGCGCTGGCACTCTTACTACCTTACCTATCAGCTCTTGAACCTCTCTCTTTTCTCTCTTGGGCTCATTGCTAGGGGTAAATCTCTCTACTGCCTTGCGCTGCCTTTTACCGGGATTATGTTACTCTCCGTTACTCTCTGACTCTGTTCCCACGTTAATCCCTTAGATGGTGGTGATTTCTCTTCGTATGCTCTTCTTTCATGTATTTTTAGTGGATCTGTTGAATCTTGTTCAGAAGATAATTACCGCTTTTCCGCAGGTATTTTTCAAGAAAAAATACCAGCATAAAAGCGGTCTTTCAGTCCAAAATCACCAAAAACCACCAAACAAGAAATAGTTAAGAAATCAAAGAGAAATCAAAAAGGAAGCGAAAAAAGGAAGCCACCTCCATACACCGCACAAACCTACCATCACACATACTGTATGAGGTGGGGTTTTTATAGTCTCCCACGACTGTTTTTTGTTTTGTTTTGTTTTTTTTGACATATTTTCAATTATTTCCCGCAGAGGGGATAGATATTTTCAATTATTTCCCGCAGAGGGTCTTAATATTTCACTCGGAGGGTCTCGGTATTTCCCTTGGAGTGTCTTAATATTTCCCTCGGAGGGTCTCGGTATTTCCCTTGGAGGGTCTTAGCATTTCCCGCAGAGGGGAGTAAATATAAAATCAGTTATTTTTTGCGACCTCACCGATAAACTCTGTTCATATTTGAACTTCCCTCATTTTTTTGTTTTATCATTAAATAAGCTTTTGTAAAGGAATTGCCCTTCTCAACTAGTGCTTCAATTCTTTCAATCTCATCACTATCTATCAGTCCTCTATTCTGCTTCTTCCAATGCTTCATCAATCTTCTTTCTCCTTCAATCTGTCTCAATCTCTTCTTTCTTCTTC
Organism: Paulinella micropora; assembly: GCA_019918135.1. NCBI lineage: Eukaryota > Cercozoa > Imbricatea > Euglyphida > Paulinellidae > Paulinella > Paulinella micropora. Next base: position 28,488 of record WBZZ01005475.1, read on the forward strand.
TGTCTTTCATCAAGTCTTCTTCAATCTCTTCTTGTTCCTCCTTCTTCGTAAGCAGAACTTCGTCAATCGCTCAAGTCTTTCTTTCTTTTTATTCAATTCCTTCTTCATCTCTTCAATCAATGCTTCATCTTTCTCAATCTCTTTCATCGCTTTTATCTTCATTTCTGTCAATTTCTTCCTAGAATATCCTTCTTCAAACTGTTCAATCCATTCTTCCTTACCCTTTACAAAATCTGGTATAAGATTAATAGGCATAATATGAGGGTTTTTTGTTTATAGAGTGAGGTCCCACAGACAAAAAAGACAAAAAGACAAAAATACAAGATTCGTCTTTTCGTCCAAGAAAAATTAAAAAAAACACCAATTTCGCCCGCAATTTACGATAAAAATTATGGCGATGACCATTTCGGCCCTTTGGTCCCCGAAATAAAAAAAGGAAATTGCTTAAAAAACCGCCACCAAAATCAACCGCCAAAAAATCCTCGTGTTTTCGTCAGTCTCTCAAATTCTCCCAAGGGAAAAAGTGAAGATGGAGGAGCTTGCCAACATTTTTGGAGAGGCGAAGTTGGAGGCCGTCCCTGCCGACACTGCCCCAGCCGACCCAGCCCCCATCCAGCCAGACCCCAACCCAGCCCCAGCCGACCCAGCCCAAGTCCAGCCCGACCCTGCCCCCGTCCAACCTAACCCCGACCTACTCGAAGACGACGTTCCAGATGGGTGGCGAAAATGTGAAGATATTAATGATTTAATTATTCCAAGAGCTGATGTCAAGTTTGTTGGGGTTCCAAGACAATTTCTTGAAGCTGACAAGAAGGTGAGAACGTGGGGTAGGAAGCCAGCTGTTATGGAAGACGAGGAAAATTACTTTTTCGCTAATATTGAAAGAAGTAGGCTGATAGAGAGACCAAAACACGAGTTTCATTTTCTCGTCTCTGTTGCTGGTGTTGGTAATGTTCCTGATGAGTTAATTATTTTCAATTCAATCACCGCAATTAGCAGAGTGTTGAAAGCTCACACAAGCCAAATCAACTGGATTCTCCCGATTGGTCGTTTTATTTAATAAAATCATTTTCTCACAAATCTAATATTACTCTTGCTTTTCTTTCTCTCCGACTAGTCCTGACATTCTCAGGTTGAATATCTTCCCTGGTTAATAATTCCTTTGTTTTCTTTTGTTTTGTTAAATCTTTAACTTGCTCGTTAAAGTTTCCGAATCGTAGTTTCGAATTTACACGTAAAGAGAACAAAAAGCTTTATTGGCCTAACCATCCGAACTCGTCGGAAGAGTGTGGAAGGGAAAGAGGGGCTAGGCTCAAATATTTCAGTCCATCAAGTTTACAAACACTTCCAGTTGGCGGCTCTGATGTACACTCGGAACTCAGAAACAGCCGCACCTAAAAACTTGAGGACTGAAACTTAACATTACAAAGACCGGCACGCTCTACTAGTCGACTTTAGAAGACCGGGTGGAGGAGGGGATAGCGGAAGGTAAATATTAAAAAGTGGAGCAATACTATCAATCGAAGCCGGATAAGGAAGCCGGGCGGAGGAGGGGAGAGCGGACAGTGTACTAACCTTAGAGTGACTGAACAATCCCAAGGACCGGGACAAACCTACACTAGACAAGGGAAGGCACCAAGCGAACAGAGCAGGCCAACCTAGTGACTCGTTGTCCACGGCAACTACAACCAACGGAAGCACCAAACGGTCCGAGGGAGACAAGAAGAACGACGGAGAAAGCGGAACCAGCAGAGGTCATCGGCGATCACGTAACGCCACCAGAAGCCCAGAAAAGACGGAGAGAAAGAAAAAAACAAAACAAAACAAGGGAAGGGTGGGCGGGCGTTTGAAAGTTGGGAAGATCTGACGATCTTCCCAACTTTCCAACCTAGGCCTACCAGACACCGGAGAAAAACGCCGGCCGGACTATTGTAAAAACGAAACGGCTCCTCGGAACTTTAACGGCGGTTAACTCCGGGCGAAGCCCGGAGCAAACCAGTAATTAAAGTTTCCGAATCGTAGTTTCGAATTTACAAGTAAAGAGAACAAAAAGCTTTATTGGCCTAACCATCCGAACTCGTCGGAAGAGTGTGGAAGGGAAAGAGGGGCTAGGTTCAAATATTTCAGTCCATCAAGTTTACAAGCACTTCCAGTTGGCGGCTCTGATGTACACTCGGAACTCAGAAACAGCCGCACCTAAAAACTTGAGGACTGAAACTTAACATTACAAAGACCTCCACCAATTTGAGCCTAGCGACTACCCCCTCTCCCCCCCCCCCCCATAGCTTTTTGCTCTGCAACAAGCTCGGCCATCCTGGCGCCCACATACAGACGAAAGCAGGACGAAGACCAACGACCAGCACGCATGATCGAGGAATCTGACGCGCCGAGCGAGAAGAGACGAGCTGCTCCACCACGACGAAGCGAGATCCCGTTGAAACGACGACCAGTCGCTACCCCCGCCTTCTGAAGAAGCTCTCGAGCAGTATTAACGAACGTAGAGCGGTCCAGCGGAGAATTATCGGCGAGACGGAAGTAGGGGTAGTTGCCGGCCAGAGGAAGCTTGAAAGCATCCCGACTGGACTCAAAGATCTTCTTCCACGCGTGGGGACAGACGAGCGGGTTTTCTTGCTCGGCAAGGCCAACATCGCACCCGCACCGGAACGGATCTTGTTTGGCGCCATCGAGAGTTACCATGATGAGACTCATGTCGTCGACCAGGCGCATACGAACAAAAGAATTAACTAAGAAGCGGCAAGTTGCCAGAGATCCTGAAGCAACCAATTCTCCTACACGAAAGAGACCGAAGAAGCCCCAGACCGCAACCGTAACAACCGTGATCCAAAGGTGGCGTGTAGACTTCGGGACATTGCGACTTTTGACGATACCCAAAGTGTAACTTGCCATGGCTTCTAACATAGGGAGCTCCAAGGTAAGACGACTATCGAGCTTAGTACGTTTGCTACGCTTGATTCCACGCCACGCCATTTCCACGAAGTGGTTCTCAGTGGGATCGTCTAAACTCAACCGGAGGCAAAAGTCACGGATGGCATACATGTACACCTAACAGGTGGACACGGACATGAACTGGCTCAGCCAAACGAGAAAAAGAACAATGAGCACTGGGTCAGGTTGCCACCAGACAGGAGACCAACGCTCCGTCGAGTAAGCAGAGCAGAAAGAACGCAACTTCCTGATAGCGGGGCTGTAGGCGGCGCTGGTGCTGTATGAAACGGAACACGCCATGACTTCCATCGCTGAGGTGACGAGCCAAGCAACCTCCGTTACTGCTGCAGAGGACGCAAAGAAGGCCCGGATGGGTTCGACTTGCACCAAGTTGCGATCGCTTGAGCCATCTGCGCACGGGCCAACAAATCGACAAGGTTAAGGCGTTCGCGCGGCTCTTGCGAGGCAGAAACAGAAACGCCAAGGAGAGCAAGCTTAGAAGTCCACCGGTCAATAAGGCTCTGAATGTTTGCCCGTGGCGAGTAACAAGAGTTAAGGCAGTGAGCGGCCGGGGAGCAGTCTGTAACGATATGGAACTTCTTGAAACCCAGGGCGACCGCAAACTCATGGGCAGCAACGTAAGCGCTAAACAACTCTCGCATAGGGGACGAGGCGACTAAAGACTCTGAGCGCAGATCGGCTAACTCTTCATTGGACCAACAGCGAGAAGAGAAGTAGCCTTTGGAACGAGAGGGGGCCATGACGATGGCACCCCTGCCCCACTGCGAACCATCCACCTTACAAAAGTTCGCATCGGTCCAAAGTGTGCATCTGGCGGGGTCGTCGACCCATGTCATCGACTCACTGTCATAGTGGCCCGTCTTGAGAAAGCCCGACAGCGGGAGACGGAAGTTGGAAGCAAGGAGGAGGCTGCGAGCCCACTTCGCAGCATGGCAGGCTCTAGAACTAAAACGGCCACCCTTGCCACGCGATGCCGACATTGCGTTGAAAGAGATCCGCATGTTTCCCACCGCTGGTCGAAGAAAGAAGAGCATCTGAGAGACGAAAGACAAAAGGCCCAGGAGACGCTCGAAAGATTTGACAGAAAAGAATCCGCCACCGGCGATGGTGTCCAAGGCACTCAAAACGATCTTGCGTTTGTCAGTGGGCAGCTCTACGAACCAAAAGCCCTTGCGAGTGTCCTTAAACCAACCGAGGGAACGAAAGGACTGGCCAATAAATTCTTCATGCCACGGGATGCCCAGATGTTCAGAGAGGCTATTGAACTGCAACCTAAGTGCCCTAGCCTCCTTCCAGGAAGAACAAACGACGTCACTATTATCGACGTACAGCTTCAACGGGATAGTCTTATAGAGAAAGATTGACTCGAGGGATCTAGCGTAACGATCCAACCGTCAGCGGCATAGACACCCCCAAACCCGGGCACAAGAAGAACGAAGTACAAAAGGCCGCCGGTGACTGGGTCCCTGCACGAGGAGACCTGTTGCCAGAAGAGCGAAGGCAACAACGGGGTCTGATTGTAAGCAGATTTGACATCTGCCCCAAAAACAACACAACCGGGACCGGCTTGGATGATCCTAGCCATCTGCATGTCGTGTGTATAGTATTCTACCCCATCGTCCGTTCTTGGGCAAAGCTGGTTGAAAGAGAGAAAACGGGGGAAGGAAAGGTCGTTGATCAGTCTTTTTTCCCCATTTTCGGGATGCAATTTGTCCTTGGGGATGGCATGCTCACGTGTCACAATGGCTTGGTGTTTGCAACAGCGATTCAGAAAGGGAGGCCTCGTGAACGGGCCCGCCATGAAACCTTTCTTAACCGCTTTTATGTTTGCCTCATAAATCTGCCGGTTGTCTTCTTCGGAGAGAGCATGAGCGAGAGAATAGTCACGTAAGAATTCTCCTGTGCCTCTGTAGTGAGTATCAGTGCCTGTGAGGAAGCCTTCAAGCCAAACGATCTCTGCTTCCGGCAAGCAAAGTTTGGCAAGGTTTACAATGTTGTCAACTTTGAAGACAGATTTGTAAGGCTCTAAAACACCATCCCACAGCGGCAGAACTTCACGTTTCCCTGGCCGAAACCTCACGTCACCCTCTAGGCAACCAAAGAAACGAATGTTCCTACCTCTCCCCCTCTGAAACCTAAAGTCCACAAGAGCGATGCCCCCGACTTGCAGACCACGAGAAGAGTCTCGAACGAACCAAAGGTGCGTGGTATGTGGGGCGAAGCACTGAAGTTCCACCTTGCCTTAGAACCCCACCAACGCAACCACTCTGGCTCGACACAGCCTAGGCATCAGGGAGGAGAAAGAAATAGAGGGAGAGGCAGAAAGGATAAAAGACCAGAAAGGAAAGTCGTGCCACCATGTTTTCCCACTTTCCAACTCCAACAAAAGAGAAGGAAGGGAATCGACAGACACAACCCCTGCTGACAACAAATCAGGAGGCAGAGAGGGGGAGACTGAAATCCCATCATAGTTTGATGAACAAGAGACCTCAGACGGGGGAAGAGAGCGAACCCAAGCGCCCATCTCTTCCTCAGCCTCAATCTTAGCAATAACCCAAATCCACCTAGGGAAAGGGAAGAAAAAGGAAGCAGAAGTGAGAGAAAGAGAAGCAGAGGGGTTCGAAGGGACCGCATTGCCTTGCGAACCACTCTGTTCAGGACACAGCACCAGAGGCTGCTGAGCAAAAGAAGAACTTGGACCCACCAAGGGGAAACAACTAAAAGGAACAACACCAGAGGAAAGAGAAGAAGAAAGAGAAGAAGAAAAAGTAGAAGCAGAAACAGTAGAAGTAGTAGTAGTAGTAGTAGTAGCAGTAGTAGTAGTAGTAGTAGTGGTAGTAGTGGTAGTAGAAGTAGTAGTAGAAGTAGTATAAGTAGTAGTAGTAGAAGTAGTAGTAGAAGTAGTAGTAGTAGTAGTAGAAGTAGTAGTAGAAGTAGTAGTGGTAGTAGTGGTAGTAGAAGTAGTATAAGAAAAAGAAGAAGAAGAAGAAGAAGAAGAAGAAGAAGAAGAAGAAGAAGAAGAAGAAGAAGAAGAAGAAGAAGAAGAAGAAGAAAAGGAAGAAGAAGGAGGAAAAGAAGAGGAAAAAGAAAAAGGAGAAGAAGAAAAAGAAGAAGAAGAAAAAGAAGAAGTAGGAAAGGAGACAGGACAAGTACCCATCGAAGTGGAAACGGGTGACACTTGACCGAACGGAACAGAGGCACGAAGCACTATAGCTTCCTCAGAAAGGACAGGGCTGACGGAAACGGAAGGGGCAGTAGAGCAGGAAGGGCTGAGCCCCACAGACTGAACAGGAAAAGAAGAATGAACTGAGCTAGAAGCTGACGAGTACTGGGAAAAAGTGGAACCGGTGGGACCGATCATAATTGCGAGTGGCACCGAGGCCCGAGAAAAAGAAAGAGAGGAGTCGAAGTTAGACTGCAGGTTGCTGAAAGACGAATTGCCAGTCTTGGGAACCTTGGTCGCGTGCTCGCAACCACCTGGATCCCACATTCTGCGAGCTGAGTCAGAAAGGGAAAAAGCAGTGGAAGAGGAAGTCACACCAAAGGAGACCTCCGGCTGATGTAAGCCGACCCTGAGAGCTACTTGCTCCACTGCAGAGCTTTCACTCCCAGGGCCCCCTCACTTATCTGCTTTGCGCTTGCCCCACTTGTCATTGCCACCGTCTGGGCAATCCACTCGTTTGTGATTCTTGTTGTCAGGGCACACTGGACAATGGTGGAGGAAACGACAGTCTTCCTTGTAGCTGCAGTCCTTGCCGTCTGCCCAGCTGAAACAGACTTTCCTGGACTTCTGGAACTGCTGCTTGGCTTGGTTACCCCCGCGGGTGTTGTTCTCTCTGCGCTGCTGCTTCGAAGTGCCTAGGCTGATCGATTGAGAAGGGGGGGGGGGGGGGAGAGGTTCAAGGATGGCCGTGGCTAGAACGAAGGGAAGGTTGCCCTTATGCCACTGACCCAAGGGGCGTCTGCCACGAGTAGCTTTGTCCCATCTCATAGCAGATTGCAAAGTATTTTTCCTAACAATGAGCTCAAGGTACCGGTAATGGTCCCACATGTCCTCGGCGTGCTGAGCATGATGTTTTGAGTAGAGGACGATGAGTCTGCGGACCAAGTCCAAAAACTTTTCAACAGTAACAGTCTTGGGCTCGGATTCATGAGGCTCGCCGATCAGAGTCTTTTTCTTCGATGGCAAGAGCTCCTTGAGGTTTACGAACTCCTTTCCCAACTTGATCTTTTTGAGAATGTCAAAGTCCAAATCTTCTGAACCCGGCAGACTCTGAAACTCTTGCGTCAATCTAGATTTCTCATCTCCGGACATAGAAGTCGAAAAACCTAACGCGAAGAGTAAGGAAGAGGGATCAATACCTTTGTCGTTTGCCGCCTCCTTGATCTTCCGCTCCAATTCCTCATTCGTCTCTTGAAGTTCGGATAAGACAGAAGCGTCAAAGTGGACCGTCTTGCCTTTGTTCCCGACTTTACGAGCAGAGGCAAGCTTAGCCCTGAGCTTCTCCTGCTTTTGCAGAGCAACATCTATCTCGTTTTGGATTGCTAACTCTTCGTTTACGTTCGTCTTCTGTTTCTGGTTTCGAGGCTGTCCCTCTTCCGGATCGGACAGAACTTCCTCTTCGTCATTTTGCTCTTCCTTCTCAATGAGCTCAGACTGTACAATGAAGGCCCACTCAACTCCATTGTTTACAATTTGAGAAGCCATTGCAGAAGAGAACGCCGCTTTACTGGAATTTGCCTTGATGTCTTTGACCTCCTCGAAGTAATCGTTGTACAACTTTCGTAAGTTGGTGGCGTTGTATAGATTCTCGAGATGAGAGGCAATTGCTTTAGTTTTTTGCTTTTTTGCTTTCGCCTCATTGCTGCTTCTCTTGTTCCTCAAAATGCCATTCACATCACAAATTGACTTAATAAAATCGTTACGTGAGACATTGACATTGAGAGGAATTTTTGAAAACGTGAGTTCAACAGCTTGATCGGAATCAGAGGCCCAAACGACTTCCCCGGTTGCATTTAAGTACTTCCATTTCTTAGATTCATCTTCCAAACGAATCAAACCGCGAGGGACTTGGACAGACCACTGATGACCCTCAGTGTTGAGACGAACTGTAGCTTGTGCATTCGTGAGACCCATTACCACCCCGGTAATTCGCACGGTTTCGGAATTTTTTCCAAATCTTTGAAAAAGATCAGAGTCTTGGACATGATAGGCTGCAAGGACCGAGATAATGCAGTCAACCTTGAGCTTCTTTGTTACAGCAGGCATTAAAGAGCTTCTCTGACGATCTTCCCAACTTTCCAACCTAGGCCTACCAGACACCGGAGAAAACACGCGCCGGCCGGACTATTGTAAAAACGAAACGGCTCCTCGGAACTTTAACGGCGGTTAACTGCGGGCGAAGCCCGGAGCAAACCAGTAATTAATTTGTTTTTCTTCGTCAACTTGACGGTCGAACTTAGTCTTTAATAATTCACGAGGGCTGACTAGTTCATCAGAATTGAGTATCAACTTGAAGCCCTTTCTTCCAACGACGGTGTACATCTGCTTACTGTATTGTCGGCCCCCTTTTGAAAATACATTTCTTTTTAATTCACGGCGGACTTTATCGCCCTTTTGAAATTCTTCTATTAAATGGTCCCGTTGAATTCGTTGTTTATTTTTATTAACACCCTTAAATACATCAATCGGTCTAGCTTGAATTGTTCTATGAAATCGCATATTATAAGCATCCACCATATCGTCAATATAAGTCAGCCAAACAAAATTGCCATTAGTTTCAAATAGTATGTCAAGCCACCGTCTAATAGTTCTAATAACTCGGTCCACAATCGCAAGAGCCCGATGGTCGCCCACTTCAACCGTCCGATGGTCAATATTATTCTCTCTGAAATAATCTTTAACCGCTCCTTTATATTCACTCCCGCTGTCGGTAGTAATGCTTTCTGGTGTGTAAGGTATTGATTTTAAAGCTAAATAAACTTCCTTAGCCGTTTTATTTTTAAGTGGTTTCATTATTAAAAATCGGCTGTGAGTGTCAATCCAAAACAACATCCAAGCATAGCCTTTATTTCCTTTCTTGTCTTTAGTTTGAACATATCCGCCAAATCTACAAATACTTGTTTAAGAGGTTTGTCAGCCCATATCGTATTCCATTTATCAGTCGGTAATCTTTTTTTGGTAATGTATTTCAAGTGCTTGTTGTTCCTTTCTTTCATCCTCATCTTCGGGTTCAGTATTTTGTGTATTTCCTGTATGCTTATGGTCCATTGCTATATGCGACTAAAATAGGAAGGTAGTTTATCACAATATATAAAAGAGTAAATAATAAGTCATGCATAAAGTTATATATTAAAACTTTAAAAATATCTTTGAAACATCATTGTTTTCTTTTTTTGGTTTCTCGGGTTGTTGATTGTAAACATTGACATGAACACGGCCAGTCTTCTTACCTCCTTTCTTAGGCTGTTCTTCTTCACTTTCGCTTTCGCTATCCTCGCTATCTTCTTCCACTTTCTTTTTTACCACTTTCTTCGCCTTCTTCTGTTTGGTTTTAAGTTTCATACCCGCAACCCGTCGGGCGACAATATCAACAAAGTCGTGTTCAACCTCTTCATCGCTTTCGCTGCTTTCCTCAATCGGTTCACCGTCTCTACCATCAATCATATCCTTAGCCAACTGCTTCTTAGTAATGTGGTCCATCTTTTCGTCATTGGTCATTTCTTTCACATTCTTAGCCTCTTCCTCCGCTAGTAATTCCCTCGCCCTCTCAATCTTTCTCTGCTTAGCCTGATTCTTCTTTGCCTCCCTCCCCTTTTCAAGGTTCTTCATAGCGACCTCTCTATTACCTCTCTGCATTTTCTATTTGTTTATATTATCATACAAAATAATACTATTTAGTTTTTATTAATAATCAATTTCTTAACAAATATAATAATGTCGCAATTCAAAAGTTTATTAGGCCTTAATGAGTTGGCTGTTGATAGTCTAGATATAAAAAATTTAGACTTAACAAATACTAATATTATCGGCTTAAATACAGACAGAGTGCCAGAAGATGCTGACCCTGTAAATCTTTATTATACTGACGGCCGATTCGATGCGAGATTATCTACCAAATCAACATCAGATATTAAAGAAGGAAAAAATTTATACTACACAGAGCAACGAGTTAGGGACAACGACGAGGTTAAAGCCTCAACTCAACACCGCTCTAATACAAGTAATCCGCACCAAACCAGCCTTTATAATTTGATAGACACTAACATATTCGCACAAGCAAGCGGACAATACTTTACATATAATGATGTAGAAGGCAAATGGAAGAATACCGCCCTCGGTTCAATTGACACACTCTCTGATGTAGTCATAACCGCACCAATAGCCACTAATAGTTATCTAACATATAATTCAATAAACTGTGTAAATAAAACCTTTCCAATAAATGTGGATGAATTCGGCAATATTAGTATGGGAAGGAAGAAGATGTTGATGAATGGATATTTGAGCATCAAGATAATAATGATAAAGTTTCAGCTAGTGGAAGTATAGATAGCCACAGCGATGTGACGATATCAGGCTTTGCCGCAGATAATCAACTGATTATGTATAGCACGGGGCAATGGAGAAACACCACACCACCCTTTCGATTAGACGGCACTGCTAGTATGACGGGGGCACTAAATATGAATGGTTATGCTATTTCTGGGGCTTCTACATATAATGGAATTAATCTCGCTAATCTCGCAGTTGATGGTTCGGTGGTCAAACTAACAGGAGACCAAACCATAGGAGGAATTAAAACATCTAGCAGTATAATAAATGTGAGTGCTGGGATTGATATTAAAAGCCAAAGCATAACAAATGTAAATCAACTAAATGGCAGGTCTATCACAACTTGGCTATCAGAGCACGATACGAACACGGCGAAAGTGTCGGCGAGTGGAAGTATTGATACACATAGCGATGTGATTATAACAACAGCATCAGATAATCAACTACTCATTTATAGCACTGGACAATGGAGAAACGTGGCATCACCATTTCTTAGATTAGACGGCAGTGCTAGTATGACGGGTGGGCTAAATATGGGAAATCAAAATATAACAAATGTAAATCTTGTTGATGGTGTGGATGTTTCTGTTCTTGATACTTCGGCAGTTAAAACCTCAGGAAACCAAACAATAGCAGGAATTAAGACATATAGCAGTGGTGTTGAAATTACTGGGAATTCAATAAATTCAACAACAAAAGGCACATTCATCGTTTTCAATTCTACCAGTAATATTGGGTCTATTGCTAGTTTGGATATGAACACGGCAACATATTACAACTTGAAATTTCTGCGAAAAAAATAAGTTTTATTATTGACGGGACGATTGTTTCGTGGTTTAATGCTACTGGCTTAGACTGTAATAGTAGTCGGATTGTTAATCTAGGAGCACCACAAAATGCGAATGAAGCGGTAAATAGGCAATATCTGGATGACAATTGTGTGAAACTAACAACAGACCAAACCATAACAGGAAGTAAAACATTTAATGGGGCGAGCACTACGATAAAATATCTAACTCTAACGAACAACGCTGATTTTAATAATCAAGTTATCATTAATGGTGGAAATATTACATATGGTGGGGCGAGGATATTAAACCAAAATGGAGGAGATATATTCTTTTCACAGACATCAGGTGATTATCAATATTTCTTATTTACTCTAAATACTGCTAGAAGTGGAACCGCGAACCAAAGAAGTTATGTATTCACGAATGTAGCATTTGATGTAAAAGGAGCAGGTCTTTATATTTCAAAACGTTTGGATAATAAAAGTGCTTCGTCTGACATTGTACGTTTTAACAATGCTGGCGGTATGCGATTTTATGGTGCTTTGGATATGAACTCAAATAACATAACAAATGGTGGAACAATAACGGGAACTACATTAACGGCAACTGCTGGTATGACTACAACGACTTTAACAACGAGCGACAAAATAACAACAGCATCAGGTATGCCAATAATCATATGCAATACAACGAAAGGAATAGGAACAACAGCGGGTTTAGAGTTATATGGAACTGCGAGCGACCCCGCGGGGCCACATATACAGGCAATAACAACAGCAGATGTCTATCCAGTTTTTCAAATGTGGAATTATGCTCATAATGATATTAATTTAGGTTTTGATGCTTATGTGTCGGGACGGGCATGGAAATCATCTTCTGCGACATCTAACTGTTTAATACAAAAAGGCACTAATCTTCTTTTCTATTATAAATCAGGAGTGACGGTGGGGAATACTGTATCGTTTAATGTCGCAATGAACATCAGTAGCACAACGGGCTTATTAACAGCAAATGCGGGTATATTAACAAACACATTAACAACGAGCGACAAAATAACAACAGCGCTAGGCAAACCAATAATTATAGGCAACTCAACAAAAGGAATAGGAGCAACGGCAGGTTTAGAATTATACGGAACGGCGAGTAATGTCGCAGGAGCACATATACAGGCAATAACTTCAACAGACATCTATCCAGTTTTTCAACAACTAAACTGGTCGCATGATAATGTCAATTTAAGTTTTGATGTTTATTTTGATGGCACGAACTGGAAATCAAGCCACAGCGGTTCGAACTTTCTAATTCAAAAAGGTGGAAAACTCGCTTTTTATTATAATTCAGGAACAACGGTGGGAAACAATATATCTTATACTGAGGCTATGAACATTAATACGTCGGGAGATTTAAGCATCACAACAGCATCCAGCGGATTTTTAACATTAAGAAAAAGACCAAGTTCTACTTACGACCCACAAATATATATGAAATCAGGAGGATATTCAAATTATGGAGTAGTCTGCGCATCTCAGGGAATTCTACATGCTTGGACTACTTCAAACTCAACAGGTGAGCCGTCTGGCAGTTATAATTATGTTCCACTTAATGGTGCTTGGACAAACTCATCGGACAGGAGGCTAAAATCAGATATTAAAACATTAGACTGCGGGGATTGTTGTGAGAAACTAATGAAAATAAACTGCTGTTCATATTATTTGAAATCAGACGAAAAGAAAGAACAAAAGAACCACGGATTTATTGCTGATGAAGTTAAAAAAATATTTCCTGAATTTGTATCTGAAAGTGGAATGAAAGCAGACGACGGAAATGGAAATCTTGAAGGCATCACATATACAAGTTTTATACCGATATTAGTCAGTGCTTTTCAACACATGGCGGAAAAGGTGATTTATTTAGAAAAGCAAAATAATAATATAACTAATGATATAGCCGATTAAAAAAACCAATTAGCAGAAATCCGTAATTACAATGCCCCTAGATTACACCCTCCACCTCCACTCATTGATATGGCAGATGGCGAACTAACACCAGAATAAAAAAATCGTGTTTTGGATATTTCATTGAAGAATGAAGAAAAAAAGTAGAGCACGAATTGGAGGATAACTGGAATTGTTGTTGTATAAAAAACAGACCGACTGACAGCCGACTTATTAAGTATCTGTTTCAAATGGGTATCATTATCGCTATTATAACCCTTTGTATCGTGAGGTTGTCTGAAAAGAACTTACCGTGCGAGACAGCCAACACTTATGTCGGTATTTTGACCTTACTTATCGGTATCTGCCTTTCATCACCTTCTTCAAGTAAGAAGTGAGCATTTATATAGTTGAGTTTTATACCAAGAAACATCACTACCCGAGCACATTAAAGGAATGGCTTCATCAAAACTAACACACCAATCGCAAAAAGGTTTATACACACATTTAAATTTTGTTTCTATTCCTTTTTGAATACAATAAACACAACTTTCATTTTTTTTAACACTGACCCGTGAATAGAAATCACAAGCAGTCCGAGCAGAAATATTAATTAATAAAACGTTTATGAGCAGTAATATAGAAGGCATCACAATGGCAGACTATAAATTCCAAAAGATTATTTTTCTAAGTAATGATTTTCCAGGCGGGGTTAATGGTAGCAAGACATTCGACAAAACCATTAAATTGAGCTTTACACCGACTAGAATGAATGTTAAGTTTATCCACTATATGAATGACGTGACGGAGACGAAAACAAAAATCCTTTATATGGACGTCGCCGATAGCAACACCGAAAACATTTCCAATCTCAGCTACAACTTGGGGATTATTAATTGGACTGACGGTCAATACAGTTTTAGAGTGCTTAAAACAGACAATGGCAGTATTGAGACTGACCAACTAGCTGGAAGAATTGTTATTTGCTTAGAATTTTCGGCTTGACAAAATATAGAGTGATGGAAAAAATTAATGATATACGAGTTAGACCAGTCAAGCAAAACGGAGATGGCGACAAGTTGGCAAAAGGATATAAGTTATTTGATGAACCGTATGCCAATATTTTTCTTCTCGCTCGCAAGAAGAGTGGTAAGACGACCGCACTTTTCGAAATCCTGAAACGAACGACGGACAGAAAAACAAGGATTGTTATTATTGCCAGCACGATACACAAGGACCACATATACAAAGAAATGGTGAAGCTATATACACATATTTGAAAACGGACGGATACAGTGTGATTGGTTACGAGTTAGACAAGCTGAATAAACCTGACGAAGAGCAAGAAGAAGGCGAGATTGTTCAAGACGAGAAAGAAGAACCGAAGCCGAAGTTTCTTTATTTTGGAAAAGAGGAAAAGAAGAAACAGGAGGGAGGCGAAAAACCACCGAGGCCGAGCAAATACATTACACCAGAAGTCGTGTTCGTGTTAGATGATTTGGGTAGTGGTTTAAGGGATAAGTCCGTTAGCGACCTGTTGAAAAAAAAATAGACACTACAAGTCAAAGGTGATTATGAGCTCGGAATACCTAAACGACTTACGACCTGAGGCGATTAAACAGCTAGACTACCTTCTTATTTTTCCTGGACAGTCTCAGGATAAAATAGAACTCGTGTATAAACATTTGGACCTTAGCTACGACCTTGAATACTTCATTGAAAAATATCACGAGGCTACCAAAGAAAGTTTTAACTTTTTGTATGTGGATGCGGTGTCTGATGAATTACGAAAGAACTTTAATATTCGTTTAAAGTAATTTTATTATTATTTATTTTTTTTAGAACTATATATAGGAACCTTTTTTGAAAAAAAAGCTTCACCAAAAAAGTCGGGTGTATGCCAACATCACCAGTTATTATTTCACAACCAGCGGGATACAATATCAGCTACAATCCCAGTATGCCACAAGCAGGAGGTGCGAAGAACAGAAAGAAGAAGGGAAAAAAGAAACAAACAGGAGGCAAAGTTAATTGGGCGAAGGTCGGAAAAGCGATAGTGGATGCTAATATGTTTATCAAGAAGAACCAATTGATTTCAAGGGGTGCTACTTTTCTGAGCGATGTCGGAGTGCCTTATGCGGACCGTGTAGCGAAGGCGGCAAGTAAGCAAGGCTACGGTAAGCAACGAGGCGGAGCGGTTAAGTTTCGGTAGGGACAAGCCCCTACAGCCCCACAATGTGGAGGAATGTAAAATCTTACATTAATTTTTTTCTAACATATACGAACCTTTTTTTAAAAAAAGCTTTACCAAAAAGTCGGGTCGTAGGGTGTCCCTACAATGATTGTAAAAAACTGCGGAAGAAACTTAAACAACGACCTCCGAGGATATACAGAACCAAAGATGGCCGACCATATATCAAAGTGAAAGGCAAACGAGCATATCTCAACTTTGGCGAGAAAACAAATGACCTTTCAACACTTCAAATCGTTAAACTGTTTTTGAAATATATGAAAGGGGATACCCCTTCCAAACCCAACCGGCGGGGTCGTAGGGGCGGAGTCCATACAATAGTTAAGTCCGAATTCAACCGTCTTGAGCACGAGAACCGCAATCAGATACAAAACAACCTACTGAAAAAATATGACCTAATACACGAGCAGGAAGAAAAGGAAAAGAAGTTAAGAAAACAGGCAGAAGACGACAAGAAAAGAAGAGAGAGGAAGGAGAATGCGGAAATGAAGGAAAGACAAGAAGAATTAATAAGGGAGGCGAAAAGAGAGCAAAAACTTATAGAGGATGTAAAATTTGAACAAGATAGAAAAAATAATTTAATGTTATTACCACCACTACAGTTCAACCCTCAATATGTCACACAAGGACCACAACCACCACCGCAAGCACCGCCCCAAGCACCACAACTAGGACCACCCCAAGCACCACAACTAGGACCACCACAAGCACCACAACTAGGACTACCACAAGCACCACCCCAAGCACCACAAGCACCAGAAGAAAAACAGATGCCATTGAAAACAAAAGAAGAGAAAAAGGCTGAAAAGGAATTAAAAGAAAAATACATTGAATTAATGAAGAAAGCGGGCTGTACAACGAAGTTTATTAAAAGCTTGAGCAAAACAGAATTTGACAAACTTGGTAAAGGAATAGAGAAAGCGATAGCCGATGCCCAATCAGCAGATGAGCAGAAAGAACTGGCTGAACAATATAAAAAGAATTAGAACAAGAAAAAAAGCACTAATACTAAATAATTATTTCAAGCTGCAAACTGCCGGTTTACAAACGAGCAAAAACAGATGCAGCGATAATATTATCGTAGAACTTCTCCGTAGAAAAGTATCATCCATTTCTTCTGTGGAATGTATTGAAATCAATATCATCCATTTCTTGTGGAAGCGGAGGCTAAAGCGAAACACTTTGAAATTAAAGATAAAATATCACACATCTCCGCTGGTTTAAGAAAAGACTTCAAGTATCCAAAATTGGATATACCAAAAACTTTGGGCCCTGCTTTGGAAGCAAAAATGATAGCCGAAGGCAAACAACCACCGAAAAAAGTTAAAGGAAAACACACGACTGCGGGTATGGCGCAAGTTTTAGTAGATGAAGGTATTGATTTAGGAATAGACCAGAATGAAATGAGAAAGAAACTCGCTGATTATTTGGGAATAAACCAAGCTGGTGCTGGACCAAGAACGATTGAGGAATTAATCCACAAACTTTTGACAATAGCAACAATTAAGAAATATTTAAAGAAGGGCAAATACAAGAAAAAATGAAGAAGAAGGAATATGTAAATAACTTAGTAACCGAAATGAGAATCGACCCAAACATAAAAAATCAAGTTTCAAATAATCTCGGTATTCAACTGACGGAGGAAGTTCAACAGCCAGAAGTTCAACCGCCAGCCCCAGAAACCGCACCCGATACCACCACCGACACCACCACCGACACAATTCAACCCGAGCAAGAGGTAGACCCAGGGGTTGTAGGGGGAGGAGGACCCTACCGAGGATTAATGACAGACGAAATAGACAACATTATGAAAAAGCACGAATGGTATATCGGCACGGTAGCTAGCGACGAAATAAATAAACTGAAGCCGGAAAAAAGACAGAAGTATGGATTTATTATGAACTTGGATAAGTCTAGTCAACCAGGCTCACATTGGATTGCTGTTTACTGCTCATTAGATGGCGATAGAAGTATAGAGATATATGACCCGCTCGCATTGTATAAACCGACCGAGCTATTTCTACACCAAATGAAACAACTTATTGAAAAGAGTAAGCCGAGCACATACCTGCTTATGAAGGTTAATCAGGTTAAAAACCAAAGTGATACAACGGATGCCTGCGGGTGGCATAGTATTAGGTTTTTTGTTAGAGCGGGCGAAAGGTAACAGGTTTAAATTCGCCAGCGGATGGACTGATTTGAAGGGAAAAGAAGCTGAGGACCTGAAAACACAGAATGGGTATGGCTTTGACACCTTTATTTGAAGTAATTAAAACAAAAAATATATTTTCTAATATATATACAGTATAATTTTTTGAGGTCGTAGGTTCTTACAAATGGAATATCGCGGAGGCAGGAGTTCCAACATTTACTATGTCAACAGCAAAAATAGGATAAACGGCACGGACAGCGATTTTACTCACTCCATTGATATGAAATCACTAGACAATCCAACACACTGTAAAATACTTCATATCTATGTTCCTAAATCGTATTACTCTGTGGCAAGTCCTTATAACACTTTTACTCTGAGTGAAGATGGCTATGAGGCACTTATTACGATACCCGAGGGCAACTACACGATGAACAACTTAAAAAATAAACTGGCCAAGGTTCTAACCGCAGACAGCCCCAACAACTACACATACACCGTTACGAGCAACAACACAAATACTGACCCCGAAGACGGCAAGCTATTCTTTACCGTAGCTAACAACCTAGGAATTCAACCGCGGTTTATATTTGACACCGAAACTCGCATTCACGAAGTAATGGGTTTTGACCGCGACTCAACATATTTCTTTGCTAATAATACCATTAGGTCTCCAAACGTCATAATCTTGACTGGCGAAAAAACATTATATTTACAGTCAGATTTAGTCGGCGAAGGTGATAACCACGTGCTCCAAGAAATATACACGGCGAATGAAATCCCGTTCGGCTCTGTTATCTACGATGGCTCGGGTAGTGAATACGGCAAACGGCTATCTACTAGTTCAAGCAATGTGTATCGGTTTTACTTGACTGACGAAAACGACCAACCAGTTAATCTCAACGGCCTCGGCATTGCTATGACATTGTTGATTTACCGCGAGACGAATTATGTTAATTTATTTACATCATTTTTCAATTTGTTGAAATCTAGATAATTATTTATTTACTAAGTTTTTTCTCATATTACAATATAGGACCTTTTGAAAAAAAGCTTACCAAAAACTTGGAGG
The DNA here is from genome assembly GCA_019918135.1 of Paulinella micropora. Classification (NCBI taxonomy): domain Eukaryota; phylum Cercozoa; class Imbricatea; order Euglyphida; family Paulinellidae; genus Paulinella; species Paulinella micropora. The sequence goes on from WBZZ01005475.1 coordinate 47,210, forward strand.
TGCGGAGGCGAAGTCTCTGCAAAAACAAAAATGCCTACACAACACGAAGGCGAACTAGATTTTAGCAGGACTGACTACATCAGTGCTTCTTATCGTTTTAATAAGCTTACCCCTCGTGAGGGTTCTGTTGATGTCACTGTGACTACAGCAGGAGTACAGGAAAGCAACTTTGACCTTATTAGCCGTCCGTTTAACTTGTCTCGCTCTGTTTTGAGTTTTACTTATGCTCCAGAGGCGAAGGGTGCGAACTACAATAAATGTTTATGGACTGCTTGGCCCCAATAAGGCAGATTCAATTGATTACTAGAGGCGGTGTTTATTTGTGCGACATTAATGAAGTCGGAAATATCACTAAGATGATTTGGAAACCAGAAACCTCCATCGATGATTTACTAGTTTTGGAAAACCACGACAACAAATCTGGTGCTGGTTGTATGCTTCAAAAGAACAATACAACAAGCGGGGCGAGTTTTAGTAACACCGCTGCGACTGAAAGAAAAGTTAGCTTGCTTGATGCTATCGCTCTAAAGGCGGATGGTACGGGTTTGACCACTGTTGGTGCTACGAACGGTGGTGATGTTTCGGCGGCGATTACTACTCATATTGGTGAAGTTATGGCTTCATACCAAGCTAAGATGCGGGCTTACTTAACTCAACCAGCAACCAATGCTCGCAGACACGATGATACTTTAATCGCTGCAGCAACTGGTACTCTTAGTGTTGTTAATGTTGCGCACAATGAGGCTAAGTATTTCTCTGTAGGCGCTCTTGGATAACCCGAACCGATTATCAATGTTAAGATTAATCTTGGAATGCTTTACAATACTATTTTTGCTCTGGATAAAACTATTATATTGCTCTGGATAAAACTATTATGTTTCCAGAAATTTTGACTATGCGGATTGTTTGGCAACAGTCGCCCAAAATCTTTTATTACAACGATGATGCTCTTTCTACTGGGGGTGGCACTGTTGCGGTGGCGGGTTTAAGTGTTAAGGTTACTAATCTCAGCCTTTTCTTAGCTGTTGAAACCAGTCCTGATGTCATTCAATCAATTCAACAGAAAATTATGAGCCCCGAAGGTATGAGCTTCAACATTGATTATTCTTATTTGTATAAAAATACTGTCGGCACACCTTCACCATCTCAAAATGTTATCCTTAGATTTGACAGAGGCCACGGACGGCGAATTAAGAAAATTTATCACTCTGTTTTCAACACAACCGAAAATAAGAACACCGCTTATGACAATAGCAGCCTTCTTGGTTCTAAGGTACAAACTTTTTATACCACACTAGACGGGGCACGACTTCAGGAATTCAATGTTGATTGTCAGCAATATAAACTAGAAGACTATATGTATCTTAAGCCGAAGTTGGAAGGCTCTGCTTTGATGAATAGCATGTTTATCAATACAACTGGGTTTGGTGTGATAGCTTTGACAATACCCGCCCGTTGTGGAGCAAGGACCAAAATGAAATCAGTGGATTAAGTCTAGACACTGAGCGACGATGGGAATTTATCGGAACCACTGCTACTATTGCAGCTAATCATTACACATTTGTCGTCACTCAGCAAGAAGTAACTGTTAAGAATGGCACCATTACTAGAACCTGATGAACCTTTTTTGAAAAAAGCTTTACCAAAAAAAATAATAAAAATTTTAGATTTATTTCTTTCTTAGAATATACAACTCAGCAATTTTGAAAATTGGTTTTTTGAGGTTGTAGGAGGTTTTTTGTAAAAAAAAAGCTCCTACTATGAGCCACCAACGAAATTTGATAGCACAAGACCCTGACGGAGACTTCATAAATGTCAAAGTCGGATATGACGGCAATGTTGAAACAAATAGTATGAAAACCGCTTTCGGCGAAGCATTGGTCGGTCAATTAACGCCAGTATTACAAGAGATTTTCCCATACACTATCAATACACGAATATGGACATTAGCTCAAACTGATGCTACCATTTCATTTAATGCTAATATGGCCGAGCTTAAAACAGATGTGAAGACGACCGCGAATGCTGTATTGACTAGCAAAAAAAGAATTAAATACAGAACAGGTATGGGAGTTCTAACACGATTTACTGCTTTATGGACTACTGATGAAACGAAAGACTACAATTCATATATCGGCATAGGTGAAAGTGATTTTACTAATGGCTTCTATTTTTACAAAATAAAAGCGACTGGTATGAATATCGCCAGTGTTAAAGGAGGGGTGCCGACACTTATCGCACAGGCGACGACCCGTGTGATGGTACTAAAATTATGCCTATCATAGATTGGACCAAAGGGAATGTATTCCAGATTAAATTTCAATATCTTGGCTTTGGTATAAGGTTCTACATAGAAAATCCATCAAGTGGAGAATTTCAGCTGGTTCATACAATTAGGTATGCGAATGCGAATGTGGGTGTTAGTCTTTCAAATACGACCCTACCTTTTTCGGCTTGTATCAGAAATTATGGAACTGGTAATGCTAATCAAATATTAAAAACAGCCAGTTGTAGTATGTTTATTGAGGGCACTACACTATTAATTCAAGCATATCAAATGAAGCGGAAGGAAGTGAGCCAGCTAGCACAACGGAAAGCCCAATTATTAGCATAAAAAATAAAACAACTTTTAATGGTGTGACCAATTATTCAATTGTTTATCCATCTCTCGTGAGCATATCAAACGAAGGCACTAAAGTTAATATAGTAAGGATTGTGAAAACAACTGGAGCACTTACTGGCGAGAACTTCGCGGATATTGATACCAAAACTTCAATCGTATCAAAGGACACCAGTGCGACCGCTTTGGGTGGTGCCACTATAACAGACGTAATTCTAAAACTGTATGTTAATTCTACTTCAAGCCAGCTTATTGACCTGCGAACTTACGACATACAACTTTCTCCTGGTGAAAATCTAACATTTTTACAAAAGTCTGTCGCGACTGCTAATAATGGAGGAAATGTGAGTGTTATCGTTAATTTCTTAGAAGACCAGTAATAATTATTTTTGTAATAATTTTTTCTAATATAATAATATAGTAATATGTATCGTCGTAAGTTGTACATCGTTGGAGGTAGGCGGTTTCTAACAAAAGCATCTATCAAATCCCACATAAGAAGAATGATAAGCAAATATAACGATGGAGAAGGACTGAACCCAGAAGATAGCAATTTCGTGCGAGACCTAATAACCCATCACCCTTGTCTAAAAGATAGCATCATTGATGTTGAAAGTAATTTGACAAATGGGAGAAAACACTTTCGTGTAAATGGTAAGCCGTTTTCGTGGAATTGTTGTGTTGACCTCATAGGGCTTAGCAAATTGAAAAAAATGGCGAGAGTGATAAAAGAAGCGACCAGGAATACGATAAGACCGCAAATACAAGAATATCTTGATATTGTGGCTATTGATGTATTCGTTGAACCTCGTTATATATGTGAAATAAGTGGTGATATATATGAGCGGGTTGATGTCCACGTAGACCACCACTTTGACATCATACAATTCAAAGACATCCTTCAACAATACCTTGAAGTTTATAGAGAAGTAGAAGTTGAAGACAACCTTTTGAAAGAATCGCACTTCACCAAGTTTAGCGACTTCCACAAACAGAAAGCAATACTGCGAATTATAAGAAAAGAAATCAATATTAGAGGAAAAAATGTATCTCCTACGGTAAATACTTTTTCAATTCGTCTTTATTTTGGACCCATGGCTGACGAACTAGCCATTCAATATATGGCTTATCAATCTTGGCGATGTCTTCTATTTTTTTGCCCTTGTATTTACCAAAGTGAAACAAGTTTGGTTGAGCATTTCTCATTTCTTCAATCGCTTTTATTTCGTCGTGGATTACCTTTTGAACATCTTCTAACGAGAAGGATTTTTTTTCGCTTTCAATTGAAAGTTGTTGGAACTTCTTGCACAGTCTAGTAGGGCGGTATATATAGTTGGCAGGAAAAAAAATTAAATAATTAATATAGGAACCTTTTGAAAAAGCTTCACCAAAACCGGAGGTGCGGAGGCGGAGTCTCTGCAATGAGCGAGTGGATTGTCTTCGTTAAGGCTTACTCCGTCAAACACAAAATAAGCTACAAGGAGGCATTGAAAAAAGCTGGTAAGGCATATAGGAAACAAAAGGGAGGTAGTGCGGAGTTATCAGAGGATGTCTATTTGTCTTTGTCGGAGAGAAAAGGTGCGGACGGATGGAAACCAGTCGCCAGCAAAGAAAAATCAACCGTATATGAAAAAGATAGCAAAGCTATTGTGGCATTTAGGGGGAGTGTAGACAAAAGGGACCTATTAACAGATGTCGCATTAGTAAAGGGAGTATTGAAAAGAACTCCGAGATATAAAGAAGAGCAGAAGCTGGTTAATGAAGTCATAAAAAAATATGGTAAGGATAATGTAGAGCTGACTGGGCACAGCCTTGGAGGAACGATTGCGAAAGACCTGAGCCGACAAACGGGTGTAAGGGCTACTACATACAATAAAGGCAGTAGCACAAAAGACCTCATTGAAGGAGTGATTGACCGAGTAGCTGTGAAAGTAAATCCAAAAGGTAAAAGGGCGAAGACTGCGAAGCTGACGACGAACTACCGAACTAAGTATGACCCTGTGTCATTGTTAGGGGCTACGGCAGTAAATACTAAGCTAGTCAAACCGACGAGGGGTGTTCATACTATTAGAAGTTTCAAAGGTAAAGGAGCCAAAAAAATTTATTTATAATTCAATCGCGAATGTGAAAGCCAAGCGGGATGCTGTCGTTATCGTTAATGAACTCGCGACCCGACCACTTATTCTCATTAACTTGTTTTTTAACATTCGTCATATGTAAAATGCTAAAATGTGGGACTTGTTGTTGTTTGCTGTTTCTATCAATGTGTATTTTTTTCATTTGGAAATCCTTTACCTTTTCGACCGACCCGCCTTTGTCCATCTTATCAAATGTATCATAGTTTAGCTGATTAGCATCTAGGCCTTTACCCCTGAAATGGAAATATCTTTTAACTCCATTTTCAGACACTATTTTAACTCCTTTTGAGATATGCTTTAAGTCATTCTTAGTCATTCCTTCCGTAAAGGCATCCTTCGTTGTAAATTCTAACATATATAGTTTTGGTGCTATCCACACACCTTTTATAATCTTACAACCATCGCCTAAGTCGTCCCCTATACTGCCGAGTTTCTTATTACCCATATTCTTGATATATATCTAGCACATCTCGCGTGGATTTGGAGGCTATCAGTGTCTGTGTAGTAGAAATCATCTTCAATGCTTCTGTTTGGGTTGGCTTCCTCAATATAGTTGAACATAATTCGTCTGCTATATGCTAGTATGAATGCCCCGTAGTGTGAAGGCTTTGTTATGCTACTCTCTAATAAGATTGGATTGCGAGGTAAGCCCGATATGTGCCATAAATCTTTTCCTTCTTTATCCGTAAATTTAACAATGTCAGTTATTTGATTACTATTCCAGAATTTCCAGTATTCTTCGTTGGTTTGTATATATGTCGTTATTGAAGGTATCGGTCTCTGTATCATCTTACCGTATAGACTATTCATAAACAACTTGGCTAGCAGATATTGCGGGCTACCTTTCTCCGCATTTTCCTTCGCCTTAAACATATCGTCTATGTATTTGGCGAAGACACATTCAGATTTAACAGTGTAGTATCCTTTATGAATGCGGACTTCATATCCTTTGGCTACCATATCCTCAATATCTACACTCGTTAGCCATTGGTCCTTCATATCTTCTAGTCGCCATTTAAGAGAGCCCATTCTGTCTCTCTGTCCAATCCTTGAATGTAATATGTTTTTAGGTGAGACGTCAAGGTTGTAAATACCGATTTGAAGGTTTCGCGGGTCAAATGGACCGATTGTTTCCAGTATATCGCCCACCATAAAAGCTAATAACATCGCGGTTGGATACAAAGATACGACATCCGCATCTACGAGGTAGTCAATTATTTGTCAAAGGTAATCTGTTTTTGTAGGTATCGTTCATACTGAGCTGAAATGAACCGCCTCTTAGACGGGTAAGTCCTTCCGCCGATAATGGCTTTTCTAAATGCTCTTTCCTGCTCCACCGTCGGAAGTCTCACCTCATATTTACCGTCTACATATTTTTTCCATATGTTGAAAGCCAGACTAGAAGTTGAAATGTATGAAGTTAGATTTACTTTGTGAGCTGTAAATATCGTCATGTTTAACTTATCATATAATTCCTTCAAACCCATAACATCGTTTTTAAGATAAGCCAAACAGTCCTGCCTAGTCTTATCGTCCATATCCTCCCATCTCTTCGCCCTGTCGTGGTCAAAGTCGCCTTTGAGGATTTCGCACCCCATTCTTTCAAGATTTGCTTTAAGACTTCCTTGGGTATGCTTACACATATCCCACATCTTAACATTTTCAAACTCTAAGCAGATAATAGAGCCGTTGTTAATTTTTGACGACTTAATCTTAATACCCCTTTTAATTAATTCTTGGTGTATGAAGTAGTGGTCAAAGTTCGCTCCGTTAAAACCATTAACATATAGAACGGGCGGTTTGTCATTTTTACCTTTCGGCACCCATCCTGCTTTTACCTTCTCGCCTCGTTTAATTAGAAGGTCCACAAATTGACTTATACAATCTTTACCAGCTATGTATTTGAAACCCTCAGAGCCCTGAGTATATCCGACTATGTAGCAGTCGTGGATATCGTAGCCGACAGCGATGTTTGTATTTCTAAATGATTCCAAATCGTAATGAAGGACTTGGTCGTTATTTATTTGTTCTTCCGTGTGGAACTTAGTTATTAAGTGTCTTTTACCATTCTTCTTCAATCTAATATCCGCATATTTTTTCCTGTTAAGATTACATTTATGTTTGTTCAAATATAATCGCAAGCAGTCTTCGCATCGCTTCTTAAACTGCTTAACTAATCCGTAATAATGGTTATTCTCCAAAAAGATTAGTTTGTCAGGTTCTTGTCCTTCTTCGTTTGTGCTGAATGTCTGCTTCATAATATGGTCAGTTATTTCATATATTTTCCCTTCCTTAACATATTTTTTCAATATTTCAACCGCTATTGAAAATGGCATGGGTGAGTTTGGTGGGAGGTTGAATTCGGCTCGGACGATATTACAGCGGTTCTTGTTAATCGGATGAATATCTAGTATATCCTTACATAAGAAGACTAAGCAGTTGTTGTTTTTGGTTGGCGGAGATATTCTTACTCCTTCTTCAACCTTAGTTTCTTTATCTCTCATTCCTTCATAGCATCCTCCGCCGTTTTCTTGAACTATGGTTATTTCCACATATCGTATGTTTCCTTCATATCCATTCTCGCTCGCTTCAATGTTGTTTATGTTGAACTCGTTAAGAGCATCCATAAATACGGTATCGTATTGGCGGACTTGAAATGAATTAAAACTTTTCTTTTTTAAATAGTGGTCGTATCTCTCATTAGCGGGAGCGGTGGAGTATGTTATAGATATATTGACATCCGCATTAGCCGTCATCCCTTCCCTTCTAGCATATCGTATAGCGGGTATCAATACCTTCTCTTCCAATGTATCTGATTCATAGAAGCTTATGTCTAGCTCCCTAAATTTGAATGTGAGAGAGTTCAGCCTGTTATCCCTCCTAACTTCATAATCGTTTGCTCTAAACTCTCGTCTCTTCGCTTCCCTAGTCTTAGCCTCGCGGAGATTTGCCCTCGTATTACTACGGATGTTAGATAAAAGGTCCTGGCGGTTTCTGTTATCTTTCGTTTCAACCTTTCTAAGCTTAGCCTTAGCTTGAAGAAGTTGAACATATTGCTTGTTTGGTCTTGGTGGTAGTGGTGGTTTTGACATTTTACAGTTATGTATATATAAGGTAAGATACTTTTTCCAAAAATAATTAATTAATGTTTTTACCGTTATTATATGGTGTGTATGTTGTTTAGATGAAAAATATTTTTACCAGAATTAAAAAAAATAATTAGAACTTAAACTGTTATCTCCTACGGCGATAGCTAGAGCTGTATTTTACTCAGTCTATCTTCCAACTCTTGTATCTTCTTTTTGTATTCCTCTATGCTTTTGAGTTCTTGCTTGGGCTTTAATGCTTTTTCTTTTCTTTCATCCTTCAACCTTTCTTGGTGGCGGTAGTAGTATGCGAGAGCTTTCTCGTTATTTCTCTTTCGTCTTGCTTCTCCTTCGTATAGTTTTGGTCTTGGCATCTTCTAATAAATAATATTATATTATAGTTTACATATTTTTATACATGTAAAATAATTAATTATATAATGTATAGCCATTCTCATATTTAGTTGTTCTTTTGCTTGGATACAAATTTTCATTTTGTATAGTTCCTTCATCGTATTCTTTCCTCCATTTATTATTTCATAAGCTTGCTTATCCCAGAACTCGTATGCTTTTCTATATCTATCAATCATTTGCTCTCTCGTGAAATTTCTAAAAGAAAGGTCGTCAGCATTTGATTCTGGAAAATGTTTGTTGTATGCTTCCTTCATTTCTTTGTCTGCTTGCTGTTGTAATGTCGTCGTCATCTTTTATAATTATGTAATAATATTTTTATAAATGTAAAATAATTAATTTCCTTCTTCCTTTCTTGATTTCTCTTTGATTTCTTAATTATTTCTTGTTTGGTGATTTTGGACTGAAAGACCGCTTTTATGCTGGTATTTTTTCTTGAAAAATACCTGCGGAAAAGCGGTAATTATTATTTCTGTAAAGTATAAGTGTAAGGATTTTTACAAAAGGGGGGATAAAATCAAGAGATAGGACGAAATAGTCTTCATTGGAGATAGTTTTGGTAAAAAATACCTGCGGAAAAGCGGTAATTATCTTCTTTGTTCATTTTCATGCTCTTGTGGTTTGATCTTGTGCTCTGTGGGTGATTGTTGTTGATAATGTGGCTCTGGACTTGTGTGTAGGCGTGTATGTTTGTGATCCAGTGTATTCTTCTCCACATGCTCATTTTCATATGCGTGCTCATTCTCATTCACATCGACATCAACATTTTCTATCTTCCCCTCAGCTTCATCAAACTGTGTTGTTGGGTGGTCGTTGTTGACGTTGTGCGGTGACTTAGGTGATTGAGGTGGTGACTGGGGTGGTGATGCTTGTGGAGATGTGTGTGGTTGCTCGCTCTCATTCTCATTCTCCCCCTCAGAGTCATCATTATCCCACGACACTAGTTTAGGAGGATGAGCTTGTTTACCGATTTTGTGAATATTAAATCTCACATCTCTCACTCCGGAAATTATCTTCTTACCATCCCATACGCGGTATAGTTCCCGAAATAGATCATATCCAACTAGCATCACCTTTTTCCCTCTGTACTCTCCCTTCCGCACTTTAGTCTTAGGTACATGTAACACACCCATGCATCCTATTGGTTTTAAGTAAAAGAGTGCTGGTTTTCTACCTAATAGCTGTTCATAAGGCGAGATTCCTTTGCGTTGCCCGTGAATTGCCGGTAGTATGTTGTGAATGGTTGTTGCTGCGTGCTCTAATTCTGCCCAGAATTGCGGCGGTAATTTAGCGTGGTATCGCATTGCTCGTGCAGGCCCCGCCGTAATATCAATCACTTTTTCCGCAATAGGATTCCCGTCTTTATCGTTTGTCGCGGAAGTTTTCCAAATAAATCGAATATTTTTCCACCACTTAATGACTTCCTCCGGAATATCAAATTCTTGATCTGCACGAATTTCTTTTACTTTGTTTCCTGTCTGTCTCTCATAAAAGGCTACAGCTTGTTTTAAACAATCTACAAACTCATTCTTATGGGCTAAATAAAAGTCCAGAATGAATATTGAGTACTCGTCGGTGACTGAAAATTTATACCGTTTACCACCTATTGATCTAGTTGCCCACGGTCCTGATGTGTCAATGTGTAGGATTATACCTGGCTTTTGGGCTCTTTCTATCGTATTAACTGCAAAACGTGGCAACGTTTAGATTTTCCTATCATGCAAGATTCGCAGAATCTCACATCACTCTCGTCACCAACTAACTTAATGTTCAGAATTTTTGCAAATAGGCGCATCTTTGTTAACCCATAATGCCCACAGGCATACTGAAAAAGCTTGATTCCTATCTTTTTAGGTTTGTCTGACTTTCTGGGGTGAGCTTCGTATAATACTATATCTACGTGTAATGCTTTCTCTCTCTTATTTACTTCATGCTTACTTATCTCCTTTTTGTTGTCATTTGTGGGGCCTCCCTCCCCTTCTACCCCCTTGTCGCAAAAGGATCATATCTTTCGTTGACTTTCAATGGTTCATCATATTCGTCATCCCATCTATATATCATACTTTTAGTTAACCTCCCCCTTACTAGTATATCACTCTCGTTAATGTGGATGGGATGTTTGAGTATTACTAGCTGTCCGTTTTGGTGGATGACTGATCTGTTGTGTTTGTGGTCCATCTGTCCTGTAGAGACTGCTAACTGGTATTTCATTTATATCTTTGAAGTTGATGACGGGGGGTTGATGGGTTGTGTGTTTGTTGTTTGTGTTGGTGGGAGTGCTGTGATTGGTCTAGAACTAGAGATTTGGAGTTGTTGTGAAGTGGGACCTACTTGGTTACCAAACTTGTTGGCAGAAGTGGGCCCTAGTCGTCGCTCTCCCTCATCCACTCCAGTCTCTTCGCTCCCTTCTTTGCTCTGGCCGGTCCGCTGACTAGAAAATGGATTATGTTTGCTAAACTTTTTTTCATGTGGTGGTTGCGGAATATTTTGCGAGACTTGTGGACTTGTGGAAATTTTGGTGTCACGTAAAGTTTTAAATTCCCCGAAAACGAGTCTTTGCGAAATTTTATGAGACTTTTCCAATGCCGCAGCTTTAAGACCTCGCTCCTCTGGGTAATAAGGAGATTTGGGGGGACGCAACACGGGACTTACCGACAAATCCAACTCCGGGTAATCTGGGTTTTGTGTGGCGTGATATCCGCAGTACCTTGCATAAGATAATCGTTTCGCGTGATTTTCGTATACTCCCTTTCCTTTTGATTTTTCAGCGGAAACATTACATGGTTTTTTGCGTCTGTTTATTCCTGCACACTTCGTGTAAGGCGTGACTCCGTAAGAACTCTCAAGCCTCAAAGGAGTTTCGTTAGGGTTAGGGATGACTGGGGAACATCGTGGGGTGGCGGATACTAACACGCACTTCCTTGCCTTCTCCCCGTAGTGAGGAGGGACCTCGTAGGGTGGCCGATACTAACCGCACTTCCCGTCCTTCTCCACTCTCGCTACGTCTATTCCCTACCCTAGGTGTGGTCTTTGTATCGTTCAAAAGGGCTTGGGGACTTGTAGACTCGTGGAGTGGTGAGCTTGGTTGCTCATCCTCTTTTTCTCTTTCCTCCTCATCATCATCGCTCTTATCATAAGTGTTCCCCATATGGATTAAAGCAACGTTTGTGTCAGAGTCACTTTGTTCGTTTTCGTTTTTGTCGTTGTCAGTTGTTATCAAAGTGAGTGCTTTCTTTTTCTTGTAAAAGGGTTTCTTTTTGTTCTTGTAGTTGTTCTTTTGTTCGTTCTTTTCTTGTTCTGTGGACTTGTCTTCTGTTTGATTCCGCTTCAATTTTCCTTCTTTGCGGAACTTTTCCGAAATCACTGGGCAATATCTCATGGTATGGCCTTTGGCATCACATCCGAAACTCGTGACTTTGAGTGTCCAGTTTGGAGCTGTCTTTGGTCCCGGTTTATTGTCTCCCCTTTTCCCTTTGTTAACCATTAGGAGATTGGTCTCTTGCTGCTGCTTTCCATCCCGAGATTTCCTGTTGTTATGTTTGCGTATTTGAGCTTTTCTTTCACGGAATCTGTTACGTCTTTCTTTTTCTTCCCACATTTTCCATCTTTCCTTAGATGCTTCGCATAATCCCGAGAAATTTGGTCTTAGTCTGGCCGGGAGATCATAGTGGTCCAACTGAAATTTATCCCCGAAAGCTGCATGGTAGCGCAGTTTCTTAAAGAGCTTTCTCTTTGCTTCCTCATCGGAAAATGGCGTCCCACGTAAACTTTCAAGCTGAATTTTCTTTGCGAGAAATTCCTTTAGCCAGTCTATATACCTCTCACCTGCCCTTGGCCTCGTTCTCTCAAACTCTTCCTCTAACATGTACCTACCCGCTCCAGAAATGCATCCCCACTGATCTCTTACTGCTATCAACTCTTCAATGGGTCCTTTCGTCTTCTGTGTTCGCAAGAAGTTAGATACATTGTCTTTGGAAAAGGCCACAGACAGACATAACTGCAAAGTTTTCATCCTTTCATAATATTTCTTCTCTTTGCGGACAGCTGTCTTGCTTCTTGTACATTGGTTTCTACTTAGTCTTTTCCTTTTCCTTGCTTCTTTCTCTTTCCACTCTCTCTTTTGTTCTGCTGTCATTTTATCCCAATCTTCTGGTTGATTGTGATCTTCTTTCTTTGTCTGGGGTCTCACTCTTCCTCTCAGGGAGGTGTCTGACTCTTCATCTTCCTCACTATCACTTATGGGCGAGTCGGGCTCTTCTAAATCTTCTGCCGCCTTAGCCCTTGCTTCATCGTAAGGAAAAACCTTTTTGGCTTTAGCTGGGTCAGTCAATGCCACAGATACCATCTCTGCCACGTGGACAGATACCCCTTGCATGTGCTTCCTTGCTTGACCAAGGCCAAAAGCTTTGGTCATCGCCCTCGAATATGGGCACTTGACTCAATACGTGCTTCGGCACGCTTGCCTCCTTGTCAAGGCTCATAACCAACGTAATCTATCTCTCAAACGCAGAGTTTAGGGAAGCTACCCCACTAAGGGTATAGAATAACCGAAGAAAAGACTTTTAATAACTTTGGGTCACACAAAATGTTATGACCTTAACAGAATGGTAATACTTATTTGATTCTAGGCATTCCAGACTATGACTCGCGAATACTCTAGAAAGTGTCCTTGTCAGTAATAAAGGTATTAATAACTGTCCGGCCTATGAACCTGCCTATGACTAAGACTATCCAAATTACCGGTAAATTGACTAGGTGGAGTAACGGTTATTAATAGTACATTACAACGGGGAACCAACTGGCTCGACGACGCTGCCATGCACCAGCTCGCCGCCCCCTTCCGCGAGTACGTGCACGACATCCTGGCTGGAGGAGTGACGCAAATGTCACGCTACCTGTTTAAGTGGCTGTACACTCTGCTGCGCGAAGGAAAGAAGCCTGAACAAGCTTGCGTCTTTATCTCCTAGCAGTGATCAGGTAAAAGTACCCTTGTGGAGCTGCTCGCGGGTGTCATTAGGGAACAATGTGTTTTCGTGTCGTCAAAGCCAGAGGAAATAATGGGCAAGCACAATTACCATCTCGGCTTTAGGGTCCTTGTGGTGAGTGAGGAGGCGGTCCACAGCATAAACAAGGTGAGCTCCAACGCAATGAAAGAAAAGATCACTTCGAAAAAGCTTAACATTAACCCCAAGTTCATGCCCCTCTTCGCAGTCAGGGATCCCAGCGGGCATGTCTTCAATAGCAATCACCATGGCACAGTCCTCGTGGAAAAGGGAGAGCACCGCTATTTTTTTTACCCCGTGTCTAACCAATTTGCCAACCGCATACTCACAGCGTCGGTACAGTAATACTTTGCACGCCTTCGTGCGCTGCCCGACGAGGTCCTAGCTTGGCAACTGTTTCTGTCGCAAGACTCGCAAGTGGACAGGATCGACCTACGTCAGGACGCACTCTACAACACAGAGGTTTTTTGGCAAAGCGCGTTTCACAGTGCCCCCTTGCACGTCCAGTTCTTTTACGATACCGTCAAAAATAACGACTTCCTTGGTGAGGTGAGGAGTCCTTTGCACTGGGGGACCAAAGATTTGCACAAGAACTACAACACCTGGTGCAAGGACAACCGCAACGGGTTTGTTATGGCAACGAGCACAGTCACCCTTGAGCGCGACCTTAAATACTATTTACGATGGGATTCGCAGGCCAGACGTCTGGTGGGAGATGTCTCTCAAGAGGAACATCTGCGGCACATCAAGGCCAAAATCACCGGCGTGAACGAGGGGCACAGTGCTTAGAATTAGTAGAAGAAGAGGCATGCACCCTGGCAGAAAAACGTTCTCAATTTTTTATTAAACTAATACTCGGAAGAAAGGTACTCACCAAAAGCTAGGGCTTGTTGGACTTGGCTTGCGCTTAAACTAGCACTACTCTAGAAAAGTTAAGGATCCTTTCTTCGCCTGAAATTGAATAGTCAGTGCTACCATGCGCACCCCTCGCCCTTTTTCTCTTCCGGCACGCACACGCCTTCCCCTCCCTCCCATCCCTTCCTGCTAGTTTTCTCGCTCAAGAACACACAAACTTAAAATTATTTTCCGTTCGATAGGCATGGCTAGGGCCATTTCCTTGGTCGTGGCGTCACGGTGGTGAGCTTGACTTTCTTCTGCGGTATGGGGAGTTGGACTGATGATCGGCTTCTTCCACAATTCATGTTATGACGTCGTTGGCTTGAGTTCATAGAGTCGTAGTTCCTGGAGTTATCGCCGGCCAGGGCGTGAATGGTTGTCTTTGCGATGATTGCTCATCGTAGGCGGTCTGGTTGCACAGACGTGTCGAATCCCGACTTGAACCCTAATCAGAGGAAGGATGCAGATTTAACTTTCAGAAATAGTTATTTATTAACAGGGACCTGACCACGAGTGACCGTGAACGGTGCTCACCCCTTTGCATAAGGTTAATTTTGTATTAATACTAGCCGGGCGGCCGTTGGTACTACCTGGACAATTACGTTTTACTTTTAGTGATTACTTTGTGACTGGTAAGTAATTTATCCGTATAGTTCTAGTTAATAATTGTAACGGATGTAACGGTCCATATTGGCATTCAGAATCGGACAATAACTATTGTGTAATAATTACAGTCGTGCGGACTTTATTTCAGTTTCATTAATACCTTTGAGTTTATCAGTTCTGCTATATACGTGCGGATTAAAAGTGTCGATTGGTATCGTGGCTTCTAACGGAGTCTCTCAGCAAACCGGCGTCTAAGGTATTAGGTCCGTGAGTGACCGGGTATTACCAATCAACGGTTATGAGCCGCTGGGGAAACAAATTTCCGCACCATGCGATCAGCATGAGACAATTGATGTCTCACACTCCGGTGTTTAGCGGAAATAAAAAGGATTTACAGAGTTGCTATTACCAGATAGAGGAATATGCCTACGGGATTAGCACAACACTCGGGGATAGTTTCATGATGCTTTCAAAGACCATAAAGCGGCAAGAACAAAGTATGGTTTTGATAGAGACAGGATGAGAAAAGCAGAAGAAATGGAAGAACCGAGAGAACCACACGAGGTAGACACACCGGAAGGATCAGACGACGAAGAAGATGAAACAGAGACACAACAAACACGACAACAGAGACAGAGAAGCAGCCAAACACCACCAGACTCGAAGACACAGCAAGAGAAACCTGCCAACTGGAAAGACCTCTCAAAGGAAGAGAAGAAAGCTTGGGAGGATAGGGCGAACAGAAAGAGAAAAGACAGATGACAAGAACCAACAAGGATGTGTATTTGCTGAGGAAGAAAAGATACAGAGAAGAACAGCAGTACCTGCAGGATGTTCCAACTTTTCGTAACAACAGCATCTCGGAATCCAAGGTGGTTCAATTTCTTCGCAGTAAAAACGTTCATTGCCCGTTTGAGAAAGTCGGCATTGTCAAAGCGAAATACGGTAATCTAAGTGGTGCGGCGAGATACAGAGAGGAGAAAGCATTTAAAGAGATGAGACCGAGACCGACAGAGGATATGGACGAGTATCTAACACAACATCTACTGCAGAAGAGCTGGCTAGAAGCTCTGACAGGGAAGCCATTTGAGCCAAGCAGAGCATGAGGCCTATGGGCCCGCTTACCTCAACGATCATTATAGATTAGCAGCAGCGAGCAGGCCAACACATGATGACATGGTAGAGTCGGCAAGAGAAATTTACGTGTTGTGGGAAGCGAAGCAGAAGAGACTGAGAAAGGAACGTAGGAAGGAGAAAGAGAGGAAGAGAGAGGGTAAGGGAGCAAATCTAGTGTTTGGAGAGGGAGAGGGAGGAGAGAAGGGAGAAAAGAGAGAGAAAAACAAGAAATGGACTAAGAACGGGAAGGGCAAGGGCAACAAGAATGGTAGTGATAGTTCAGAGCAGGAGTGGTGGCTGACAGCGACATGCTATAACTGCTACCAGACTGGACACACAAAGCGTTTTTCCCCCAAACAAAAGTCAGGTCCCAAACGAACTAGTCCAAAGTCAGCTCACTCTAACTCCACAAAAGGAAAGCAAAGAGACAAGAGTGGCAAGTTTAAAAAGAAAGGAGCCAAAGGAGTCACTCTTATGAGGGGAGAAGTAGGAGAGGAGGGTGAAGAGGAAGAAGAAGAGAAGTCTGAAGGGGAAGACAGCTCAGAAGAAGAAGAGTATGGGCTAGTCATGATGGAGGGTGCAGAAGAAGCAATGGAGGGAAACATAGAAAGTGGGGAAAGCATTATTGCTCGTGAAGCAGAGCAAGAGGGCGAGGAGGATAGTGAGCCTCCAAAGGAGCAAAGTGACAACAAACCCTTAGATCAACCCGCAAGAGCCTGTCAAGTGCTCCATTGGCTCGAAACACACTCCGAGACAGACCCCACAACCCTCCACCTCGCACTCTCACTAGTGCTCAACACCCCGACACCTCTACAACAACCACTCCTTCCCTCACAACCTCACGAGACACACAACGTGTGCAACCCTCACCATTGCAACCAAAACCCTCGCAAGTGAAAGAGAAAGAGAAACGGAAAAGTGAGAAACCGACACTCACACCCTCTCAGAACTCTAGACAGACAAAGAACGAAACACCACGTCCCACTACATTCACTCCTAAGAGCCACACCACAGGCCCACTAACCACTCGTTGTACAGGGCTGAACTGGAAGGGAGAACAGTGTGGAGTTAACTTTGGACAGGGGGGAGTTGGGGCAAGGCGGGTGAGGCAGCAAAGAGGCTAGTGTATGCAGACTTATGTGGTTATCATGCCCATCAAGACCCACTATTCCCTGACATTGACCTAGCACAAGACCCTTCACGTCGCCCACGCCCTTCCCGTGATTATCAGTCAGAGAGTGAGATGATAAGCATACTGAGAGAGAGGGAGGGAAAGGGGGCGAGTGCACAGCAAATACGCAAAAAGATATGGCAAATCTCGCAAAAAGATAACTCGCTAAGTCACGCAAATATCGGAGAAAAAGACAAGGAAAGTTTCGGAAAACCCGGTAAGAAAGAAGTTAGTACAGATTCACGGAATGATGCTGTTTTGCCAGGAAATGATGCCAGGACCGGCGAGACTAGAGCTGGAAAAGAGATGGCATTTGATCAGGCTGATGAGCGTGTAGGAGGGACAAGTGAGGGCAATCCTTGGCCACCATCGCTACTACCACAAGGTCCGTCTCCTTTGGATAGAGTAGGAGACAGTGTAGAGTCACAGACAGAGCAGACAAGCGAGACACACACACATGAAACACCTGTGGGGAAGAGCAGTAAAAGAGACACAGAACACGGAAAGGTAATAAGCTTTGAAGACTTTAAGAGAATAAGTGAACAGAACAACCTGTGTGTTGTGGATGATGAAACGGGGGATGTTGTGATGATGACAAAGAAGGAAGGAGAGAGAGTAGCAGAGGCAGATGGACTGTTGACAGATGTGTTTTGGGCTGTGAACGAAGTATTTCTGAAGCATGCAGCAGGCACACCACAAATCACAAGAGAGACAGTCATAGAGAAGCGAGCAGCAAGAACCAC